>QLIY01002427.1:0-19397 GCA_003260075.1 Phallusia mammillata | reverse complement strand
GTTTTCTAATAATAATAACAATGAAATCAACCTAAAACCCAGTTCTTTATGTTAAATCTAGTATCTAACCCTATTCCAGTCTCACTGTATTTTTATGCGCGTTTTAAGTCATCTATCGGTATTTAGAAAATCTTGTTTGCTGTGCCCCCCCCCCACCCTGATCGGAATTCGTCCCCGGGAGAGTCCTGGGTTCGAACCCCGTAAAAAAATGCTTGGGTTATTAGGGTTGGTCTAAAGTTTTCTAATAATAATAACAATGAAATCAACCTAAAACCCAGTTCTTTATGTTAAATCTAGTATCTAACCCTATTCCAGTCTCACTGTATTTTTATGCGCGTTTTAAGTCATCTATCGGTATTTAGAAAAATCATGTTCGCTGTAAATTCCTGTGTTAGTAGCTTTTCCAATTAGTAGTCGTTGTTGCTACTTACATACTGGATCGCAAGGCATACAACACCGTTGGTTGTTATCTCCCGGACACAAACCGCGCTCCCCCCCCCCCCTAGTAGTCGTTGTTGCTACTTACATACTGGATCGCAAGGCATACAACATCGCTGGTTGTAATCTCCAGGACACAAACCGCGCTCTACTCCACCCAGGCAAACCCGATGTCTCCAATCCACGCACTCTCCACCTCTGAGCGAACACTGCGAGGGGGCCAAGGGACCATTAAACAGAGGACCGAAAGGGTTTCCTTGAAGAGGATAAATTCCACCCAGATGTGCTGACGAAAACAGAATTTTGTCATATGCTAGAGCTGTAGGTCAGAAAAAACGAATATTGCTTGGAAGTCAGTTAAAATGCGGCAACAGTGATGCCGAAATGTGAAAGTTTGTTCAAACTTATGCTTACACCTTAGTTTTAGCCGATGGTCACTACAAAACCTTTGTATTTTTTCCCCAATGATTTACTGTACTTTGAGCAGAAGGCTTTGCTAACAGGTTTTTTCTCATATCCCCTTTAATACTTGACGAAAAAAAATATGAAACATGTTTAGATAACAAATATTGGAAACAGCACCTGTACCAGGAGGCAATGCCAGGTTGTTTGAGCAATATTGACCGGGTGGACACACGCAGTTGTAATCGTCCGTTGCGGCATCGTCAGGAATACATACGAGTGGAGACTCACAGGGAAAGGAGTTGGTGTTGTTGGTGCTTTCAGGTGTTTCTGCAAAACACAATTTAAAAAATACGAATATCGTTGTTACAATGGTTTTGACTAATTCGGAAAAGCTATGGTTAATGTTTTGAAATTAACAATGGCAAGAAACAGGAGTTTCCAATAATTTTATCGTTACTTTAACCCCTTGGTTTCGCATCTTTGCCAACTATATAAGTTTGTCTAAAAAACAACAACAAAATACGTGGGTTTAGGTGGGATTTTCATGTGGGCAAAGATAACAAAATGTAAAGTTTTTTTTAATTTCAAAAACCTTCTTACCTGGCGGAGGGGTTGGTGTTGTAGTCTCCATAAGAGATCCCGAAAAATTAGAAAGAAAATATAACAACAAAGTGTTGTCATTTAATCCTTCGTCAGTCTGAAAATCTGATAAGCGCAAATAATAACTTAAAAGTAGTAAAAGGAAGAGAGGAAAAGTACTAAAATTCTAAAAGATTGTCTTTATGGCTACAAGTGTCACCAGGTAAAACATAGGAAGTTTAATTCAAAAAAAAAAAATTCGCCGTTTGCCATGGTGAAAAGAGACCATAAACTTTAAAAATGCTTCCATGATTGTTTTTTGGAAGACTTAAATTACAATGAATAAACAATATACGGTACTGGTTAGTAATTTTTGAACTGGATATTTGTAGGTGGCGAATATACTGGACTTACAGGGTAAGAACTGTAAGAGTTGGGAAGGATATTGAAAATGTCCTCCACTCAACAGACGAATCAAAATCGCCAAATCTGAGTTCAAGTCTGGTGGAAAAGGTGGGTGGTATGGTGGCAAATTGGTACCACCAAGGTTTAAATCTTAAAGCAAAATTCCTTGGGTGAAAATATATTAGAAATAGTTAAACCAGTGTAGTTTTGCATGTTAACTTTAATCAAGCCATTGTTTCCAACCTCCTAAGTTAAATCCATCTCCAAAATTCGGGGGGAAATTGTTGATCGGGAAAGGATCCCATGGGGTTGTTGTTTCTAGAACCGGTTCGAGAGTGGTTGTTGTTTCTAGAACCGGTTCGGGAGTGGTTGTTGTTTCCAGAACCGGTTCAAGAGTGGTTGTTGTTTCTGTAACCGGTTCGGGAGTGGTTGTTGTTTCTGGGGGAAAGTAAGGTGGTTGCACGAACGGCCAACCTAAAAAAATGAGACGAATATATTACAAACAGAGTTTTTCACTCTGCATGCTATGCTATAGGTTACGCGAACTCTTTTTGGATTTCGGAATACAGTAGACTACGATATTTACTATTAAAGCTATTGCAGAAATTAGGGGTGTTGGTATTGTCGGGTATAACGTTGTACTAAACAACCCCCCCCCCGAGAGTGGTTGTTGTTTCTAGAACCGGTTCGGGAGTGGTTGTTGTTTCTGTAATCGGTTCGAGAGTCCCCCCCCCCTTAAGTGTATGTTGCAAAAAACTATTTGAATTAAATCTAATGAAAAAAACAAACAAACAAACAAACAAAGTTTTGACCCCCCCCCCTTAAGTGTATGTTGCAAAAAACTATTTGAATTAAATCTAATGAAAAAACAAACAAACAAACAAAGTTTTTGAAAAAAAGTAAACCAAATCTTTTATTTTGCAATTACGGTACGGAACTTGCAACGGACAAAAATTATGCAATTTGTTACAGCAAATAGCCTTAAAAACGCCTAGCGGACTGTAATTCATTTTAACATTATAGTTTTTGGTTTACCTTCGGGATAAAACGGGTTCCCTCCGCCGAGATTAAACGGATATTCAAACTGTTCGTCAAAATCCGGATACTGTCCATGCACAATTGAGACCGTTAAAGTCACAAAACATACGAAAACCTTTTCCACTTCGACCATGTTTTTCACCATACAACTATATTTGTCGATACCTGTCGAATAGATCTCTCATATCTATATTAAGACATATCTGGGTTATAAGGGTTTGAGTCGGGTTGGGGCCTAAATTTAAATAAAACTGGCTTGATTCGGGCCTGACTTTACACTCTGCCAAATTTTTGTCATAATTTTATCTTGGTAAATTTAACTTTCGGGCCTAAACGAACTTTATTTATAAAACAAATCGGGTTTAGGCTGATTAAAGTTTGCATTTTCGTCTTCGGACCTTAACTCTGAGACACACATTCCTCCAAATTCAACAGGTTGTAATTTATACTTAAATATCGTACTTATCTGGTATGACTGGCAATAATCGTATTAGTTTCGTGTTTCTGAGCTGAATTTCTCCGCCGCTTAAAGTTCGCCCGCGTACACCAAAGTTGGTTTGCATGCCTGATAATTTCCAGTAATTGTCTCACATGCAAATATGTCCTAATTGGATGCGCGGCAATCATGTCATTAACGATTTTGTAAAAATCTCGGTTTTTTTACTGTGAACCTCGTTAAAAACATCGCGTTAAAAATAATTTCGTGCATTTCAAATTGTGAAAAACTTCCGAATCCGTATTATTTTATTAGTTATTCAGACTTTCGGAAATCAACCAACTTTCTGCTCAAAATCTTATGGAAAGAGTTTTAAAGTATGATTTTAAAGAATATATAGTTTCCCAATGACAACTTTGAAGCGAGGAGTTTTAAATTATCTAAACAACCTCGAAAATGCTCTCTAATCATCATTTGAGATAGCCCTCACTAACAAAAGACTTCATTGCAACATCTACATATCTCTATCGCTGCAAGGCCAGACTACTTCGCTATGCTCAAGATTCTTGCGTTCACTAAAGCTGGATAAAAGGTTTCATATTTTTCCGAAAAAACGTGCGTCCATTGTTGGACACAAATTGCCCCAGGGGGCTGTTATTGGAATTTTGCTGCAACACGTGGCTCAATTGCTTTGTTTACGTGCTTGTGCAACCCCCCCCCCACACCAAAGTTGGTTTGCATGCCTGATAATTTCCAGTAATTGTCTCACGTGCAAATATGTCCTAGTTGGAGTAATTGGATGCGCGGCAATAATGTCATTAACGATTTGGTCTCGTTTTTTTCACTATGAACCTCGTTAAAAAAATCGCGTCTAGTAATTTCGTGCATTTCAAATTATTTTATTAGTTATTCAGACTTTCGGAAATCAACCAACTTTCTGCTCAAAATCTTATGGAAAGATTTTTAAAGTATGATTTTAAAGAATATATAGTTTCCCAATGACAACTTTGAAGCGAGGAGTTTTAAATTATCTAAACAACCTCGAAAATGCTCTCTAATCATCATTTGAGATAGCCCTCACTAACAAAAGACTTCATTGCAACATCTACATATCTCTATCGCTGCAAGGCCAGACTACTTCGCTATACTCAAGATTCTTGCGTTCACTAAAGCTGGATAAAAGGTTTCATATTTTTCCGAAAAAACGTGCGTCCAATGTTGGACACAAATTGCCCCAGGGGGCTGTTATTGGAATTTTGCAGCAACGCGTGGCTCAAATGCTTTGTTTACGTGCTTGTGCAAACTGCTTCGGGACATATTAAATGCTGCAATAACAAAAGTCTTATGAAGGTCTTTGCAGGGCGCCTAGATTTTACTTCAACTGGTATGGTCCTCGTGCATAAGTTTTCTCAGGCAATGAAACGCGAAGAAGCCGAGGTTTAGCTGCTACTGTTGACAACTAAACTTCTATAAAACAAATGACACAGTTTGCTTGCAAACGTGATGTACGCTAAATCAGCTTTTTGTTCGGCAACATTGTAAACATTTTTAAGTCTCAAGATTCTGTTTCTCTATACCGTGGCTAATTTTAAACCCTTTGATATGTTTATTTTCCCCCCCCCCGCGGGACATATTACATGCTGTAAAAACAACTTTTCTGAAGGTCGCCTAGATGAGCCTTAATTGGTATGGTCCTCGTGAAATGTTTTTGTAAGTTTTCAGAAACTTAAGACAATAAACCGCACATTAAGCCGATTTTTTGCTAACACTGTTGAAAACAGAAACTAAATTTCCGTAAAACAAATGACACATTTTTCTCAAAAAAAGTCAAAGACGCTAAATCTGCTTTTTTGTTCGGCAACTTTGTAAACATTTTTTCATAACATTTTTAAGTCCAAAGATCTCTTTCTCTATACCGTGGCTGTTTTAAACCCTTTGATATGTTTAATTGGTGCTTTTTGTACTCTTTTGTTGCCTGAATAATAATATTTGTACATGGTTGTTTTTGTAAACATGTTCACGATTCAGTCAGCTGTTCGTTTAAAACTGCGAAAAAAACAAGCAAAATCATCATCATTTGTCCGAAAACAACAAAATCAAAAATTTCACGCACACTTTTATCCAAATCCAAATCCAAATATCACAAACACATTTATTAGGTAACTAACACTTAATGACAAGTAACATCCGATTAATACACGCCTAAAGTACTGCACAACATGACAATTGAAGTTCATGATTCTATTTGAATAAGGTAGTGACGATAAAACCGATATATCTAACAATCTTAACTCCGAATGACCTTCTTTTTACAAATGCTACATTTTTACACGACAATTACGCGATGACATTTACGTTACACTTATTTGCACTTATTTGCAACATTACAACACTACAATCCGCTTATTTGCAAACTCTTTGCAACAGGTAGTAAAGATTGTTCCATTTGCTTTTGTTCTTCCTATTCAATCCGTCATCAATATGAACAGAATCGGGTGTCCCGAAGTCGCCACCCCAACGCAGATCACCGTTTCTAACTTTGTTGATGAAACAGTTGGCTTTTGAGTTCTTTTGACCTGAAAGTGAATGTGATTTCTTATAACTATAGTGTTGTTGCCAGCAGGCATAATTTGTAAGCTTTCCTTTCCTGTTCAACCGGCAATTATAAACAACTTATCCGACGTTTCAACGTCTCATTCAGGGTGTCTTCATCAGGATAATGTGGTTTTTTATTTTTGTTTTCTTATTAAAAAAAAAATTAATTTTAACCGTAAACAATAAGTAATACAGGTTGTCAGTCAGCAAAAAAAAGGACAGACCGCCTTATGATTTAAATACGACTGTATGGCAATGGTAAGTGGAGGTAGTTTCGGAAATTTTACCTTGCAAACATTTAGAGTTGCACCATCCAGATGGAGTTTGGAGATTCATGTCTATGGCGTGTCCGACAAGATGGTTTGAAGTAGTCGCTGGAGGTACAACTGTGTTTCCTAGATTCTGTCCATCCAACCGAAACGCGTGTGTCACATAAACCTACATAACGATGCACTCAATTGTTTGTGTAACTTTGGCAATATCAGGGTTTAAGACAGTATATTTTACTTTAAACTAGAATCTTCTTGGATGAAGAATACAACGAACCTCTTGCTTGGTAAAATCAGGAATTAAAACTGTATATTTAAGCTGCAGACAGTCCAGACTGTTTCAACATACAAGGTCTCATAAGTGCAGTTGGTGAGAGTCCCCCCCCCCGTACAACTGTGTTGCCTAGATTCTGTCCATCCAGCCGAAACGCGTGTGTGACATAAACCTAAATAACGAAGTACTCAATTGTTTGTGTAATTTTGGGAATATCAGGGTTTAAACGGTATATTTTACTTTAAACTAGAATCTTCCAGCTCGTTGCATGGAGGATGAAGACTAACCTTATGCTTGTTAAAATCAGGAATTAAAACTGTATATTTAAGCTGCTGACAGTCCAGACTGTTTCAACATACAAGGTCTCATAAGTGCAGCTGGTGGGAAGATATACGTCGTGTAGGCATTAGTTTTAAACTTAAACACGTTCATTTCAATTTTTTGTCCATTACTTACTGTCACGGAGCACGATATCGCCCAGTTGTTCATTTGATCCATGTAAGACCTGAACCCAGGTTCTATTTTTATAGTAAGTCCGTTGTACCCAACAATGTTCGTATTGGCATACGGCACCAAAGGACAAACTGCGCATAAAATATGTAACTCAAATTTAGCATCTTTAGACCCACATACATTTTTTATTTGTTGGCTTCTGTCTGTGTGAATGTACGCACAGCGATTGCTAATTTGGCACAACGTAGCCAAAATATGTTCATGCAAACTAACTTTTTGTAAAGGTTAAGTGATTTGCTGCATACGACAGTACTTCTTAAAATTTTTGGGCCTACGAAACTATAGACTAAATACGACAGACTTGTTATAGGAATAGAGTGCAGTATTTAAACTCGAATGACAGAAATATTTTTAGTTGCTTAACTCGACGAATTACGGTAAAGCGTGGTATCAATCTTTCTAAACATGATTAATAGCAAAAAAAATAACAACAGCCACTTAAATCTCTCTTCTTATCCAAACCAATACAAAACTGCCAATTAAATTAAAAACAAGCACAATTTGACCGTATTTAACTGCGCGCCCAAACACATGCATATAAAATACCAAAAAACTCATTTTTTTCAGTTCACCCAAAAATCCGCAACCAGTAATAAAAACCCGCAACTAGATGTCAGAAACCAGCCCAATTGGGCGTTAAAACCGCCACCATGGCAAAACTTACTACAGATACATGCTTTTACCTTCACTTGAACTTGATTTACAGCATTTTCTTGCACTCGGTCCAGCACACAACCCGCTACTGTAGGTGCCGCTGCAGTAATTGCTGTCGACCTGGCAAGTTCCACCGGCGTTTTTGCACCTTGAGTCGCAGCAGGAATCCCAATTATTTTCGCTCCATTCACCTGAAAATAATTTTATGAAAAGTAACTTAATATTACCTCATTAATTACTCTTACGTCTCAGCCATTCTTAAAATGTGTAAAATAGTTCAAGTTTGCCGGAAAAGATACGTTTTACGAAACACAGAGTGCTACTCTTGTCTCTTACCACTTGATTTGGGGCTTGTTAACAAAACGTTGATTTGAATAACAACGCAAGAGCACTAATTTTGATTTGTGTTTCCGAAAACATTTTTTTGGATTCTTGCCTACAAAATATTGCGTCCACAAACTTTGAGTTGTTCGGGTGCCACAAGTCAGTACCATCAGTTTAGAGAACACATAAACATCTTCCCATAACCTAACTAGCAAGAACGGCATGATTGTCGTTTCTTCCATAGGATACACCTGTTAAGTTGTTTGTGTTCTTTTTGATACTCGGTGGGCGGGCAACGTCTGACTGTGGACCACAAGGCGGTTGTGCTTATAGTATGCAAATTTACTTCCTCGTAGAAAACAAATGGAGTACAAAATTCCGCGTGGATATAATGTTTGCTCACATGAAGCCTGTTTGTCAAGTTATTGCACTTACATGTTGAGCTGCAGTACAGGCAGCATCTTCTGTTGCTGTCTCCAGAACACATCCCACGAGCGACACCACCTGGGCATACATTATATCTCCAATCCACGCACTTTCCGTTCTGTCGGATGCATCGAGAATCCGACGCCACTGTTGAAATAAGCAAACAAGTTGCAGCAAAGCGTATTAAATTACACGCAGTATGCAATACAGTGTGTGTTTGCATCTATGTTTACTATGCTATACGCCCATATACGAACACTCCGTTTAGTTTTGATGTTGTTACCCAAGTCGTTTTTGGAATCAGTTTTGTGGCATGTTTACAAATCGTGTATCCTTGGCCTAAGAATTGTAAGCGGGGACGAAGCCGAATCGTTTTTGTGAAGCCCCCAAAACCCCGAAAGTTTAATTGACAGTCCTATATTTATTAAACAAGACATACACAATAGAAAGTAATAAACAATAGCTTGAACAAGCAATTTTAGAGCTGTGACCTGTGGGTTAAGTCCAGCAGCTGGCTACTTTGGGAGGTAATTTTTATTTGAAAAAAATACGGACACAGTGTGTGAAGTGAGGCCCGAAACAAGCCCGTGTTTCAAAAAACCTAAGCCCGAACCCGGCTCGACTTACAACTCGGCTTGGTCTTAATACGGGCTTCACCAAAACTGTTATTGCTGTAACGACGCCAACGAATGTAAACAACTAACAACAATAAACAACAGATTGCACTTACCAGTCGATATTGCAACAAAAGATAAACATGCCAACAAAATCCACTTCATTTCCACTGAGCACTGTCATAAACCTGTCCTATACACCTAATATATGGATACTCAATGCGAGTAACAACTATAGTCTTAATGAATCCAAAAGCAGTCAACAAATAGCGCAAAAACAAAAACAAAAACGTCCTAAAATCTTTAGTTTAGCAACGATCTGTGTCAAGATAAAGTACATAGACTGATGCAAATGTGGTTAACTAAAATATCTTGTCAAATTTATTTGCGCAGTACTAGACATCCTACCTCCATCCCATAGAATGTATGCAACTAAAGCAATGAAATACTACAAGATACAGCTAATATATAGCGACATGTCTGGCATTTGGGAAAAACAAAGCTCTGACAATGTATGAAGAAAACAAGACGTGGAAACAGTTTTTCCCTTTTGTCGCCCCCCCCCCATTTATTTGCGCAGTACTAGACATCCTACCTCCATCCCATAGAATGTACGCAACTAAAGCGATGAAATACTTCAAGATACAGCTAATATATCCCCCCCCCCTGGCTACTTTGGGAGGTAATTTTTATTTGAAAAAAATACGGACACAGTATTTGAAGTGAGGCCCGAAACAAGCCCGTGTTTCAAACAACCTAAGCCCGAACCCGGAACCCCCCCCCCCCACTGAGCACTGTCATAAACCTGTCCTATACACCTAATATATGGATAAACACTGCGAGTAACAACTATAGTCTTAAAAACACAAGAAGCAAAATATTGCGCAAAACAAAAACAAAAACGTCCTGACATCAGTTTGCAACGTTCCTTACTGGCTAGAAATGGTCTACTCAAAAATCATGTTAATTTTTGTATGTATATAAACACTGCGAATAACTATAATCTTAATGACTCCAAAAGCAGTCAACAAATAGCACAAAAAAACGTCCTAAAANAATCCAAAAGCAGTCAACAAATAGCGCAAAAACAAAAACAAAAACGTCCTAAAATCTTTAGTTTAGCAACGATCTGTGTCAAGATAAAGTACATAGACTGATGCAAATGTGGTTAACTAAAATATCTTGTCAAATTTATTTGCGCAGTACTAGACATCCTACCTCCATCCCATAGAATGTACGCAACTAAAGCGATGAAATACTTCAAGATACAGCTAATATATCGACATGTCTGGCATTTGGGAAAAACAAAGCTCTGACAATGTATGAAGAAAACACGACGTGGAAACAGTTTTTCCCTTTTTGTCGTTTTCCGCCGGCGACGACCAAGTAGCTCGATAACTGCGAAAACAATTCGCTTTAACTCGACAAGACTTGTTGAAAAACAAAAACTGAACTCGATTGACCCGTACGTTCTGCCGACTGCGTCAAGTCTCAGTTCAAAACAATAATCGATGGTTCTAAACACCGCAGACACCGCGTGGTACAAAATGGTGCCGCATGGGACCACATGTTATCACATAAGTTTCAGTTGACAAATAGACTTTAAATAAGATACAAAAATTAATTTTGCGGACGAATCTGGTCTTAGAAAACATTTTGGAACTCATATTTTTAGATCGGCAAACCGTCTGGTGTCATGCGGTAACCTGCGGTATTCAGTACCACTTAACAATAAACATCAGATATACCATTTGGCAGATTAAGCACATACTTACGACAGCAAGCAATGGGACACCACAGAAACTTTTCGTAGCGGAATATTTGGAATCTAAGATATTAAATGTGCAATCAAGTACAATTTCCAAAGCCTTTATAAATGCCAAAAAAGCCCAAATAATATGCAATTACAAAGAAACGCATTGTGTCGTTCTAGTGCTACAACATTTCTGGTAAGCATAAAAAAGATTTCAGGCCCTAATAGAATTACAACGATATTCGACTTTCCCGTTTGCTACAACACGCTTCACAACTCACTTAGCCAGTCACTTGGCAAAATGACTCATGGTTAAGAACCTTCGGTAAAGTCAACACTGTTCATGCTCGCTACACACCGCTTGAACTTTTGCGTTCTGATCAACCAACATTCCACAGACGAAGGGCAGTCATAACGACCCTTTGTGTTTGTAAGTCGCTTTTTAAGGTCGGGTTTGGGCTTAATTTGGCAAGAAAGGCTTGATTTGGGCCTGACGTCACACTCGGCCTTATTTGTGCCACAATTTCAATAACCATCGGGTCTGATACGGTCCTTGATTTACCTTTTTTGATCCCAGACCCCAATTTTAGGCCTGCTTACAACGCTGGAACGACCAAATATCAAATCCTTATCGAATTGTTTTTGATTTTCCATGTACAGAGTATGCAAATAAACTTGAATTTCGTCGTATTGTACACATGTTTTGCATTTTAAACAAGCAAGAAAACCCCTTAGAAGTCTACTGTGCGGAAACACGCCCCCCCCCCCCCCCCCCCCCCCCCCCCCCCCCCCCCCCCCCCCCCCCCCCCCCCCCCCCCCCCCCCCCCCCCCCCCCCCCCCCCCCCCCCCCCGAAGTCTACTGTGCGGAAACACGGCTTGGAAACAGTTTTTCCGATTTGTGGTTTTCCGTCCGCCATGACTTTGCTACTTGCAAATTACAGAAAAACACGTCGCTTTAACTTTACTTTTCCGAAAAACAAGTCTTAAACCAGTTTGTCCTGGAAGTTCTTTCGGCCGCGTAAAGTCGCTGTTTGCAGCTATAGTTAGGTAGGGACTTGGCCGAATGGTCCGGCCTCCATGGCCCTCAAACACACGTTAAAAACTATTTCGAATTCGTTCACTGTGTTCTGGGTTCAAATCCCGTGAAAAAAGTATGCCCCCCCCCCGTTTGCAGCTATAGTTAGGTAGGGACTTGGCCGAATGGTCCGGCCTCCCTGGCCCTCAAACACACGTTAAAAACTATTTCGAATTCGTTCACGGTGTTCTGGGTTCAAATCCCGTGAAAAAAGTATGTTTTTGTATTCCACATCAAGCACAATTTTAGCAACGTATACTTTATTGTTTCGAGAACAATAGTTTTAGTAATGGATCACAAGGCTTAAACTGACGATCACTGTTTGCCCTTTTCTACTTTAAAAGAGTAAAACTAATGAACGGCAAAATCCTTGGATTAAACAAGATCAGTCAGTTTTATGTTTGAAATATATATTCTTTCCCATGAAACTGATTTTGTTGAAGCCAAGGAATTTGCCGTCTATTGGATGTACTGCTTGATTTTTTTCCCGTTTTATTTTCGAGCGACTGTATTGAATCTAAGCTTTCTGTTGTTAACTTGTGTTGGCATGAAATAAGTGTAATCGAATTTGTTTAATTTATTGAATGTAATGTCAACTTGTTGGGGGAGAAATTGACATTATATGATCTTAAAACTAACAACATGAACCTTTTGGTTGTTTTTTATTTCAAAATAAATTACCAAAAATTTTGCTCCCCAATAGTTTTCTTGTGTCATATTCAGCAATTGACGCGCATGACTAGGCACAACCAATCAGCGATCTTTAAGTTTTTCTCGTGCCAAAGTCAATCCTGACAAAGTCATTTGTCTCGTGGTGTTTGAGGCGTGCGGAGGTGGTAGCATCAAGAAGTAACAAGGTAAATCCAAGTTTTGTTTCATTCGTTTTACCACATAATAGGAAGTATTGTGATAATAATGTTAAGTATGAAGGTATTGGTAATTATGTGTTAACATTTTATAGCCATAGGGCTTTGTTTTTAATTAGAGTTATGTTGCATATTTGAACTGGATTATAATTATAAATATGTACCACGAAAATGTTAGATAGTTAAGGGCGTTATTTATGAATCAGTTTCTTTGTTGAAATAAAGTTACAAACCGAAGTTCATAACGTTGAAAAGCATGCGGTTTTTTGAACTGAAGTGCAGTAATTTAACTGCATAATAATTCATAGAGAATAATAGTTTGTCATTGCTTCTTTCTTGTTTTTGTGGGATTTAAACCTAACTCAACCAGCAACTATAAAAGCCAGATAAACAGTTTACTGCAGTCGCAACGCGCTTCAGGCATTGTGACGTGCGCTTTTTGAAATCGGCGCCGATTGCTAAACCTGCAACGCGCGTTTATGCTTAGGGCCTTTGGATTCAACCGTATTGTAGATTTATAATCACACTTGGTAGCACAGTGTACACTATATACTTAACATGTTACTTTGTTTACAGAATTCGAAGTTGGTCTACTCTACGTCCCCCCCCCCCAACGCGCTTTAGGCATTGTGACGTCACACATGCAGGTGCGCTTTTTGAATTCGGCGCCGATTGTTAAACCTGCAACGCGCGTTTATGCTTAGGNTACGGTTTCTTTGGCAATTCTTAATCGACATTAGTATTTTTTAAACAAAAAGTGCAATTACATTTGTCTGTCGTTTTCCCTCTTTCATCAACAAAACTGTGTGCGGAGTCCACTTTTTCTATCCTTTTGTTTCTGGTTAAGTAGACCAGTTCTTGGGGGTGTTGTGCCTTTTTACATCAGCCGACAGGTTCTTCGTGTTATTGTTGTGTATTTTTTATCGCCCGTCGCTCGCTCTAACCGCGCGAACCGCCATCGTCAGGGGGGGGGGTGTTTTTCAGATTTAGGTTTTACCTTTTAAAATTTGTTAGAAATCTTTTTGCTGTTTTGCAGGTTTTGCAGGAAAACAAGCACTTTTTAAAGGGTTCATTCTTTCAACAGGTTTAGACAAACTTTAATTTGGTCACAGATTTAAGGTTTTTAAGGATAAGGAAATTTGTGTTTAGCCTGTTAGAGACTGTTTTGCTTTACAGGTTTTCAGGATTTTATTTATTTTAAATGTTTAACCATTTTAATTCTTTTACAGGTTTAACCAAATTTGTTTTGTTCACAGATTTAGGGTTTTTAGGGTTTGAAAGTTAAAATTATCACTTGTCATGGACTCTTCTGTTTACAGGTTATTTTCAGTAATTAACCTTTTTTCTCTTTTGCAGGTTTACCAAACTTGTTTTTGTTTTTCAGATTCCTAAGGCTTTAGTAGATTTAGAAAATTAGGTTTTCCGTTTTACAGATTCTACTTGGCATATGACTGCTGAAATATAAAGTAATAGGGGGGGGGGAAATTGTGGTTTTGTTTTTCAGGATTGCCGTCTAAGTACTGGTTTTGTATGTTTTTAAAAAAATATGGAAAAATGTAAAAACAAATTCAAAAACTGTTGCAAAACCATGCAATGCAATTCAGAATTTATCAGGTATTCTGAAATATGTGTTGTTATTGACCTCCTGTTTTTGTTTTGCAGCAAATAACCTTTTTACATTTTTACAGGTTTAAACTTGCTCTGTTTTTGTTTTTCAGATTTTAATTTTTTTCCACAGCATTAACAAATTGTTTTGTTTTTCAGATACCGAAATGTTTTTAAAATTATTCAAATTTTCTAACACTTACTTTTTTTTTTCAGGTTTTGGACATCTATAACAATGGATATTTTGAAACTAATTTTTTTCAGGTTTAAGAATTTGCATATACTTAACAATATACTTGTTTTGTTTTTCAGATTTACGTTTCACCTTTTTAAAGTTGTAAAAAACTTGTTTTGTTTTGCAGGTTATAAGAAAACAAGCATTTTTTAAAGGTTTTATTCTCTTTACAGGTTTAACCAAATTTGGTTTTGTTAACAGATTTAGGGTTTTTAGGGATTGAAGTTAAAATTAATCACTTGTCATGGACTCTTCTGTTTTACAGGTTATTTTCAGTAATTAACATTTTTTCTCTTTTGCAGGTTTACCAAACTTGTTTTTGTTTTTCAGCTTCCTAAGGCTTTAGTAGGTTTAGAAAAATAGGTTTTCTGTTTTACAGATTTTACTTGGCATATGACTGCTGAAATATAAAGTAATAAGGAAAAAAATGGCATTTGGAAAAGCAAATGTAAGTATGTCGACGTTTATTATGGCTTGCTTTAATGTATGTACATACCTAAACAAGTGATTAAAACATTTGGATTTTTCAGATGCTGCAGCAGTGAATGATAACATAGGTAGATGAAGCAAACGACGAAGACCAAAACAATATTTTACACAAAGGCCAAAGGTAAGCAAAATTTATACAAGTTAATTATAGGAATTACACCAAAGGTGTAAATAAACATTTCACTTTTTTCTGTCTGCATAGGCAGAATTTGTGCATTTAACGTACCTGATTTGTTTCGTTCAGAGAGTATAACTAACTTCTTTATTTTTCAGAGACCGTCCTCTAGTACTTTTTGGTGTCCGACGAACGGCAGCGGGAATTCCCCCTGACTTCACCACCGTCGTCCTGGCAACATCCAACGCAGCATTTCATTTCGTCATCGCAACTTCCCACGCCACTGTCACGAAAATAATGTGACATCATCAACGATCCGAACCAGCGACGTTACGTCACTATGGCGTAAGAACGTGACGTCATGGTACGGTCTTATTCCGTCATCGGCCCCGGGTGACGCTCTGCTGGGTTGCTCTTTTACGTCACAATGGTGTATATTTCTGACATCATGTGTTTGCAGCTGGTTGCGAAACTGCTGTTGGTTAACAATTTTGACTAGATAGTGCAAGATTTTATCGCTTGTTCGCACGAGAGCTTGCAAACACTAACACAGCGTTGTTACAAATTGATGTAGTTGTTCATCAACAGCGCAAATGTGCAGAAAGTGTCGTATTTTTAATGATGTGCGTTTTAGCTGTGCCAGAAACGTAATATTTTGAGGCTTTCGAAAGATATGTTATTTAACCTTGCATTTATCCGTGTCAACAAACCTTTAATTTTTACCCAATGTTTATATCTACTTGAAATCTATTGTGCTAATTTAAAATGGTACTCTATTTTACTGATTCCTTTCAAATTGACTGTTAAACCGAAATAATTTATCTTATGTAGTTTACCGTAGTTCACCAATACATTTGTGCTTTGGCTATTAGTATTTAGTGGTTATTCGCATGGGTGTACTTTGCATGTTTTGTTTTAACATTTGCATTCATGCATGTTTTATTTTATAGCTCCTGTTTTCTGTTTATATTGCAACCATGGTTCCGCTTGGGGCGCTGTGTAGTTATGTGCACAACATATCTGGTTTGGCAATCACATGTTTAATTTTCCAGCTGTTGATTACTGTAAAGTTTGCTGCAAACCATCGCTGTGACGTAATATCATTTTAACTAATCTGTAAACTATCGCTGTCAGGGATAAATTATTGTAATTCGTTTAACCGAATGCACAACTAAAATGGCGCTTCATAACTTGGCACATTTAGACTTAGTTTGCACCCCCAACAATTGCTTTCGAGGGTATTTTGTGTACCTCTTGTTTAGTTGGGCTTGTGCATCATTTATTTAAACTCGTACATGTTACTGCTTTCTTACTGGTCTCAGCTGTTTTTTACATGTGCTTCATGCGGCTTCTATACTACTTGTCTAACTTGCACTGCTCTTTGCTGCTTGTGTGGCTAAACTAACCAAAGTGAAGTGAAGTGTAATAATTGCTATTCACGATCATTGCAACGTAACAATATGAACCGCAAATAATTCTCAATACCGTTTGTTGTTTTTGTATCATGCGCCTTGTGATCTGTGATGTCTTATGTTGTCTTCCACAATTGCAGCTTGTTTTTACAACTTAAAGTTTGCTAGTCCCAAGGCTTTACCTTTGTATGGTAACAATGTCGTAGTTTTGTCTTTGAAATATTTTAACAAAACTCATGTCATCATCATTAAAGTAACACAAGTCATGCGATGTTTATAAATCCTGCGTGTGAATTATAAGATGACAACATTTAATGTTTACTCTTAGTCGAACTTTACATGACAGTGTTATGTGCCTGTATGAAAAAGTTGTGTTTGAATTTTATTTGCGCCCAGTTACTTGTCTGAATACTGTTTATGTTATGGCACAAACACATTTGTTTAATATTTCTTGCTTTGTTTTTTCATCGCAAGAACCCGAATACAACAAAAATAAGGTTTCATGTAGGCTAATATAGTTCGGACGGAGATAAATGGCAAGGGAGAGAGCCATGATAGAGAAGTCGGGACATGTTCTTGCCGAGTTTAAGTTTGGATAAAACATATGCCATGTTCTTACCCACTTTAAATCTATTATGCTAAGTTGAAACGGTATTTTATTTTACTGATTTATTTCATACTGACTGGTAAACCGAAATAATTTATCTTTATTTAGTTCACCAATACTTAGTGGTAGAGCTACTGACGGAGTGCCTCCTAGGAGATCCAAAAGTGCTTAATTTTCGATAGGTGGCGTAAAGAGCTGAATTATTTATTTAGCGGCTTTAGAGGGTTGGCTTAAGATGCAAATGTTTAAAAATTTTACATTAGTGACTAATTTTTTGGGTTAGTTTTATTGAATTTTAAATGCTAATACCTTACCCCAACCCTAATAGCACTAACCGTTAGCATTTTTTGAGATATACCATTTTAAAAATTAAGCACTTTTGGATCTCCTGGGAGGCACTCCGTCAGTAGCTCTACCATACTTAGTAGAGTCATGTTCTTGCCGAGTTTGTTAAGTTTAAATAAAAATAAAACATACTTTTCTTGGGTCTGACTTCAAATTAGTTGAAACTGGCATCATAATTTCACCTTGATAAATGTAAATTTAGGGACGAAATAGGCATTTTTAAACAAGTCCGGGATAGGATTTGGTACTTATAGGTTTGGTCCCACATTTCAAGCCTGTTTACAACTTTGTGCCTGTTTCTATGAAACTGGAAAACTTAATGCTGAGTTTAGACAATGCCAGTTTTGCTTCACTGTAAAATCATGGTCAAAGAAAGATAAACACTAAAGCATCTTAACGGTGCAACATTCAATCCGGCTTTGTAAATAGGTTTAGATCTTCAATTAGGAAATAGGGGACACAGGAAATAAAACTCCAGGTAAAAATATTAACCGAGCTCATGCAGCGTATTTTTAGACGCTAAAGTTTGGTGATTTTTGATGCTAATTCGACACATTAATAAATCATCAGTATCTTGTTTAGACAGAAAATGCTGACGAAGTATATTACAGCGAATTGAGTTTATTTTGTTAAACAATAATATCTCCCACCAGTTGTGTCCTCCTCTGTTTTGCGCTCCATTACGTTTTAACGTTACGCAGCTGTTTCTCGGTGATTGTTTTAGTGCAAATGTGTCGCTATGAGTTCTTTCACCACGGAAAATCAACTCAACTCAACTCAACTCAATAAACATCACGTAATTTAAAGATTTTTTTGTGGTTTTTACTTTTCTGTACCAAATGATGTCAATTCACAATGCTTAGTGGTTGTAAACTATTATCAGGTCAAGTTGAACAACTTCATTCAATTGCGACCGATTTTCTTTGCTTCTAAATCGTTATTTACCGTATTTACCAAATATATTGCTTTTTAAGTACATAATCTTTTCCAGCAAACATTGTTGTAAAAAAAAGAAAGCACAAAATCTAGAGTTGTTTAATTAAGTCAGTCGTACTGATAACGAAATCAAATCATGAAAAGATCAATAGAAATAATAAATAAACCGCAAGACAGAGTTTGAAATGGGAACGAAATTGGGGGGGGGGTATGTGGTTAACCATTAAATAAAACAGTATATACAAATGGTAACTGGTTCTAGCCGGTTTCTGTCGCCAACAAAATCTCCAAACCGGTTTTGAAAATCGAAAAAATTGCCCCGATTTTGAAAAACCCTAAGGCTATAGCCCAGGGGTGGGGAAACTTTTTGTTTGTAAACGCCGCCAAACGGTTTATCGACCCTCGTTCAGGCCGCACAGACTATTTCTCAGGCCAAGGACAGTGGCATTACTTTTTTGACTTACAGAATGGTTGATGTGCTATTGGACGGTCCAAGCTAAATAAAATTCGTCACTACATACATATCCACCCTCACTACAACATTCAGGATTTTATTAACACAGAAACTCGCTTGTTTATCAATATCAATCTTAGAGCAGCTTGTCACATCACAGACGAGTTTAAGACATTCGAATATGCGCAAACACATGTTCTTTTGCAAAACAGGTAAGATTGTAGAACCTTAGTCTCTTGGCAGTACTACGGAAATCGCTTTGTGTACCAGTACGCAACCATTTGGCTCTAGTTTGAAAACCGCTGCCCTAGAACCAATCAAATAAATGTGGAATAAAGATCGAAAAATACGTATCTGTCTAGTTTTTAGTGCCTGGTGCAGTGTGTATTATCAACATCCTAAATTGTATTCTGACATCAAAGGCCGCACTTAGTGCCTTTAAAGGCAGCATGCGGCCTTCAGGCCGCAGGTTCTCCACCCCTGCCATAGCCTTTCCGTTTTTTCGATTTTTGACCCCCAAAAATCGAAGAAAAAT
>QLIY01002426.1:4450-19410 GCA_003260075.1 Phallusia mammillata | reverse complement strand
TTCCATCACAAACTTGGTGTCGTGGCACCAACATTAAATCATCAAGGCAACGAGAGCATCTTTGTTGGTTGAATGACACACCAGCAAATTGTCGGATGTCTCTGTAAATTTACAAACAATCAGTGTAAACATGTCAAATGTCAACCAACATCAGCAGCGCGTTCAAGTACAAAATTTTCATTGGTTTGTGCGTTTTCTTGAATATCGTTGTTTAGTCTCTCTGTTATTTGCCCACGTTCGTTATACTAAAACAGGGTTAATGACGTCAGGGGGGGGGGTGGGCCCCTTATAAAATGTGCCTACAGGCCAGCAGACCCTTAATCAGGCACTGACTCAAACAATACATTACACAAACTTAAAAGAACTTTTTACCTTTCTGTTGGGGGGGGGGGCCACTGATTCAAACAATACATTACACAAACTTAAAAGAACTTTTTACCTTTCTGTTCGAAGTTTCACATGATTGCAAATATTCGAAACTTGTTTTTCACACAGGCACTCATCCGATAAGTCTGCACAGTTGATTATTCCATCACAAACTTGGTGTCGTGGCACCAACATTAAATCATCAAGGCAACGAGAGCATCTTTGTTGGTTGAATGACACACCAGCAAATTGTCGGATGTCTCTGTAAATTTACAAACAATCAGTGTAAACATGTCAAATGTCAACCAACATCAGCAGCGCGTTCAAATACAAAATTTTCATTGGTTTGTGCCTTTTTTTGAATATCGTTGTTCAGGCTCTCCTGTTATTTGCCTATGTTCGTTATACTAAAACAGGGTTAATGACGTCATAGAGACTTTTAATTTTGCATGACGTGATCATATGAGTTCAACTGTGTTGTGACGAAATTTTATGATTTTATGGTCTCATTAACCTATGTATGTATGATCACACAACACTACACTGTACTGATACAAAATTACACGAAAATGGAAGTATTTCATATTGTTGGGGGGGGGGGGGGGGGGGGGGGGGCAACTTGATTTAAGCGAATAACAAAGATCGGCGCTGTTGTCACAATCCTGAACATTATTCCACGAAAGCTGTTGCGGTAAACGACAAATTCTCCCGTTTCTGACACAGTTAAATCCAACTCCATTCTGCCAATCGTCATCTTCCGGGCAACCATTGCACACATTTCCATCACATACAGTTGAGCACAAAACGCATTTCTTGCTCTTCTGACATTTATAATGTGTTGGGCAACCGCCGTCACATGCTGTCAATGCTTCAAACTTTTTAAGTTACATCAGAGCCCATGTATGGTGGTTATAGTCAAGTAACTCATTAATTTAGTATGGCATTAGTATAACTCGTGTATACTTGTCACCGTTGTATTTCCTAAACCACAATACAAAAGATATTTTTGTTCATTTTGATAGAGCTAGAAGCCTAGAATTATTTAAAAACACACAACAAAGAAAATATTTAAAAAAACAATGCTGTAGAACTATATTAAACCTATTTAAGCAAACAAAAAACGTAACAATTTAGGATTTACTTGTCTCAAACATTTTCTTTTAATCAATGTTGTTTTCTTACAAGGACATGTGCAGTTGTGCACACTTCCTGTGGGTCCGGATTTACAACAATCGATGGTAAAAAATAGAAAACATNAGCTAGAAGCCTAGAATTATTTAAAAACACACAACAAAGAAAATATTTAAAAAAACAATGCTGTAGAACTATATTAAACCTATTTAAGCAAACAAAAAACGTAACAATTTAGGATTTACTTGTCTCAAACATTTTCTTTTAATCAATGTTGTTTTCTTACAAGGACATGTGCAGTTGTGCACACTTCCTGTGGGTCCGGATTTACAACAATCGATGGTAAAAAATAGAAAACATACGTTGAAAATAAATTTGCATTTTAAACCAGTCGAAGGCTGCGTATATTATATGTACAATACCACAACCACACACTTTAAAGAAATGACGTGAAAAGTTGCAAGAAAACCAGCTCGTTTGTCACTCCCACAAAATAAACATGCGATAGTTCCATAGGAAACTTATGTGATGAGAAACTCCTCGTTTGTAAATTTCAGTTTTTGGCAAACATCTGGATATTCTGGCTTTGTCGTAACTCTGGCGACCACACCTGTAGAGGCTAAATACATGTTTTTCTTTCAAGCCTTAGCTATGAACATAGCACATAAGGTAGTAGGTATTGATGCAATGTGCTTAGCGTTCTCGTCTAGTTTGTTTTGGCCACAGTTAAACCAGTTTAAATTGTCGAGGTTCAGCTTGCGATGAGGGATGTGGCTTTGAGCGCCTAAAACGCATCTTGAATGATGCAGGGGTAAAAGTGACAATGAAACCTTAACAAACGTGTGTTACCAAAACCCATAGATTCCACGTAAGCAATTTGTTTATCAGGTGTCTTACTGTGATAGTGACGTTGTATAGGCTACCTCGGAAAAACTAAAGAAAACTTAATTTCGCGCCTTAAAAAAACATTTCTCGTATTGTTTTTTTTGACGTTGCTTTATTCATTCCAGTTCAAATAACCTCAATCGCAATAGTGCGAAGCACTTAGTCGCATTTACGGTGCGATTCCCAACAACCATCGAACAATAAGTTATGAACTGTCACTTTTTGCGCCCTTTGGTTTCACACAAACAACAAATGTATTTTCAAAGTAAGAATAATTGCTGAGTCAGCACCATAAACGCCTATGCTCTTTTGCGCCATCTACCAGAAGTTCCCACGTCGAGCCAAAGGTGAAGCTCAGTGTTAGTAGGTCTACCCAGACTCGGTCAACGCCCAAACGCACATTAACTTGTATTCCACTGCACAACTGCAGGTAGCATGGGTTTGCTGCCCTCGCCGCGCCACGCAGGCAGACATTTGGAAAATCTATCTACTTGTAGTTTCAACAAGCGCTTTCGAAAAAAGATTGTATTTTTGCTAGAAGTGGGAAACAATAGTGATTTAAAGCGTTTTTGAATAATTTATTTTTAAAAGTGGCAACTTATTCACTTTTTACTTGGTATAATTGATAATAGTTACCAGAATAAGTTTAATTTTCTTTGTTATTATTCGTACTATATATGTTCCTTAACTTAATGCAGCAGCAGAGCAAGAGAAATGTGGCAAATAAGGAGAGAAAAGAACTGTAGCATCATGTTCGAAAAACGTAAAGGAGCCACGGCGTAGTTTTGCCCACAAAACTTATTATTTGCAATTAACCTGAATTGCATGTTCACCATAACTTAATTCGATTTAACTTTATTATTACGTAAAAATAAGTCACTGCGGACTTTATCGTGCACAGACGAACTTTGCTATTTCGTTGGGGGGGGGGGAGGCCACGCCGTAGTTTGCCCACAAAACTTATTATTTGCAATTAATCTGAATTGCTTGTTCACCGTAACTTAATTCAACTTAACTTTATTATTACGTAAATATTAGTCACTGCGGACTTTATCGTGCACAGACGAACTTTGCTATTTCGTTGTTAGTTAGGCTACTCTCTGAGTAATGTGTCATGTGCGTCTAACTTACTTTAGTGCTTTCAATAGTTCAGCTTGAATATGCAAGCCAATGATTCTTTGTAATTTAGTACAACTGCAATGTTTTTAGCAAAAACAAATACTTCTATGGACATGTGGGGGTTAACCAAAAGGGAAATCCCAATTAGTATTTGTTTTCCAATATTTGTTTATATTTTTTACAAAATCTCTAGAATATTTTGGGTAAAGTGTGTGTGGCGTCCAAATGATGACAAATACCAACAACTGTTATTAACAAAATATATGTTGGAGAGGGGGGGGGGCAATTACCATCAAAACTTACACTCCTAATTTCCTAGACACGTCTAACATGTAGTTATTCAAAAATTTATTGTCATTAACACAGAATTTGAGTTGAAAGGTTATGTATTTCAGTTTATAACGGACCCTAAACTTGATTTTATTTTAGGGGGGGGGGGTACTTTTTACAAAATCTCTAGAATATTTTGGATAAAGTGCGCGTGGCGTCCAAATGTTGACAAATACCAACAACTGTTATTAACAAAATATATCTGGGAGAAGGCCTTACAACAGAATCATTTGCAGTGATTGAAACGTTCATGTTAATTTGTGACATAAACAATTCGCTCGGTCGTAAAACCTTTCTGTCCGAAATCCGAACACAGAAGGTCGTTTGCAACTGGAGATTCCAACTTTTTTGGACAATTTACGAAACAAATGTTGTTCCCTGTGGTGTCGTCAATGCAAAAACACTTGATTTCTTTGCCTCCGTTTGTCTGGCACTGTGATGTAGGTGGAAATAAAAATTAACGTGAAACGCTTTACAAGAGTTACAAGTTAGCATTGCCGAACTTGTTAAAGCATTTTTCGATCCTGGTTAATTATTTTACTCTCCATGGGGTTATCTTACCCTTCTCCACTTAAAATCAAACCTTTATTAAGGGGGGGGGGGTTTGACACATTCATGTTAATTTGTGACATAAACAATTCGTTCGGTCGTAAAACCTTTCTGTCCGAAATCGGAACATGGGAGTTCGTTTGCAACTGGAGATTCCAATTTGTTTGGACCATTTACGAAACAAATGTTGTTCCATGCGGTGTCTCCATGACAACGCTTGACGTCAATGCAAAAAATACTTGATTTCTTTGCCTCCGTTTGTCTGGCACTGTGACGTAGGTGGAAATAAAAATTAACGTGAAACGCTTTACAAGAGTTAAAAGTTAGCATTGTCGAACTTGTTAAAGCATTTTTTCGATCCTGGTTTAATTATTTTACTCTTCATGGAGTTATCTTACCCTTCTCCACTTAAAATCAAACCTTTATTAAGATTTTACTTGCTCCAACATTAGATTAAACAACTGAACCAATTACCATCAAAACTTACACTCTTAATTTCCTAAACACGTCTAACATGTAGTTATTCAAAAATTTATGGTCATTGAAACAGAATTCGAGTTGAACGGTTATGTATTTCAGTTTATAACGGACCCTAAACTTGATTTTATTTTAATGAGTGTCATTCAGTGTCAATGTCAAGTGTCATTTTGCAAACAAAATAATTCTCAATTCCAAACTTTACGAATGTGATGTCATGCTTTCTCACAGTTCACAGTTTGTGCAGAAAAACTAGGATAAATTTATCAAGATATAATTTTTTCGGTGGTACTAAATACCGCATGTGGCCGCATGGTATACCGCATGTTATCACACGACAGGAATCTGTGAAGGACTTAAATATGCTGGGGGGGGGGAACAAATGTGATGTCATGCTTTTTCACAGTTCACAGTTTGCGCTGTTTTAATTCTCAATTCCAAAAATTATTCTTAATAATTCTCAATTCCAAAAATTTAGGGTAAATTTAACAAGATATAATTTTTTAATTGTCTATTACATCTAAAAATGAATTGATTTTAACAGTCTCATATAAACCAGCACAAAAATCCACTCATTGCATTGTACTGATACAAATTGCTAGCTAACAGTAAAGTTTCCAACAACTTTTATTACTGTCATATTTATTTAACAATTTTTATATTCTGCAGTAATGGTGCTTTTCCATGATGAAATAATCAAATGATAGTAAATGATCAACCTGATATTCAAAATAATCAACCCACCCATATTTGTTCTGACTTTTATAGCTTCAAGCAACTTCCTAATTCGACATTTAGTGTTACGTGGGCATGAAGTGATGTTGCCATTTCAAAATGTAGATATATAAAAGTGTGACGCCTAAGATATGCAAACATAATTGGATGCTGTAAAATACAAAGAAAAAGATGTCGAAAACAAGGTAAGTAACAAAATGCAACACTCTTAAAGTGGTATATGTTTAATTTAAATACCTGTATACTCATGTTATTGTTTTCCATGATTGCATTTNAACAGTAAAACAGAAATGAGACAAGCAGCTCAACAACAGACTCTGTGTGACATAATGTGATCAGGTGTTGTTCTGCTCACTGACATTAAAATAAAACATAAATTATTGCAGTCACAAAAATAGATACAAGAGTAAAATTCTATCATGAACATTATTTCAAAGAGTATGAGTTTATTGCTATTTAAATCAATTTGCATTAAATAGTACAAAACAGATAGCTGCATATTTTTTTTTGTTTTTTCTAGGCAATGTGTCTATAAATTACACAAGTCAATGCATTTTAAAGTCTAAAGCAACTGAACATAATACCTACTATGGCTACTTGTTATATTGCCCTTGTGTTGTTGATTACCGTTTAGGAAAAAACACTTTTTCGACATGTGACAATCAAATTGCTTGTTTTTCAGTAAAACACCATCAGTTTCTGATGATCAAGCAGCTGGAGAAAGTATCAAAAATATAAGAAAACAAATTCAACAAACCAATTGGCCTGAATATCTCAGAAAACTTGGGTTTTCGGACAACACTGTGGAACAATGTGTCAGTAAAAGTGAAGTGAGGATAAATCCATACTGGATCAAATTGCAAGGTAATCACCTCACAGATGCAGACTTAATTTTTCCGGGTTTGCCATGTTGCATGACATCATTTAGTGACATACCAAATATCTTAACAAAGATTTTGACTACATTTGCCTAATGTTGTTCACAAAAGCTAAACCTGTTTATCATGTGGTTAACAGTATGTATAACGCTATTTCAAATAATTTATTTGACTCTTTATTTTGTGTAAACAGATGAACAGGGTGGACTTATTATTGGACTGGAAAAAATGGTAGCAGAAGAGATATTCACTTCCAAACGAAATGAAAAAGTCAATCAAATTTTGGCTTACAACTGGGTCAAGAAATCTGTTGTACGAAGTAAGTTGGAACAATTTAAATGATGTTTTGAATCAGAGAAGAAGTAAACCAATGATTTTTAACCAGAGGAGGCTTAACTCCTATATTAACATGTAAAGATTTTATTTAAATTTACCGCCAAACTGCATTGTTGAGTTTTTAACATTGTGTGTAAGAAAATGCAACAAATAGTTTAGTACAAATATAACATAATAATCTGTAAATTAAAAGACCGTGAATAATACTTGCACAACCAAATTAATCATTTTTATAGCACCAAACAGGTAAATAACACAAAAAAATTACACAACACAATGCTAAAGGCGTAGTTTAAAACATGTAACAAGAATCGGTAGCTAATTGACATTTATGAAAAAGTGAAATTCCGGTATGCCGGTAGAGCAAGAGTTTATGCAATATGATCTTACTCACTTGTGATGATAAGGTTAAATCAACCTGCAAAAACATGCCGTAAATCTGCAATGTAAACCTAGATTAACCCAAACTTGTTTTGGTGTAAGCAATACATTAAAAAATCTATTAAAGTTTTTACTTTTTGTTCGCAGATCGCAACCGAGCATGGTTCATTTATGATTTTTTACGTCAATATCCAAGTTATGACTTTTTCAAAGCAAACGTCGTTCGACTTAAGTTTCAACTTAACGAGGATCAAATCACTCAAATTGAACACGACTATGAGGGAAACATTAAAGAACAAAGATACCACATGATCTTAACTTGGATGAAAGCAAATAAAATCAGTAAGATGTGATATTGACTTTTTCAATTTTTACAGTGTCACATGTGAGCATAGAACCATGCAACCTGCATTGTCTCATGAGTGCAGCTGATTACAAGACATAGGTCATATTGGTTATTGTGGCCATCTAGCCACACTCCAGTTTGTTGGGAGTAACATGCAGAAAAGCCATGCCTCGACTAAATCTATTTGATACCACAATTAGGCATTAACAACAGCTGCTGAACTGACAATTGTGAAAGAATCCTTGCGGCCTTTAGCTGTTTAGCTTTTAATAGTCATTTGTCATAGCGCTATTGGTGAAAACATTTTTAACAGGGATTTAACTTTTATACCCCAGGATCTTAACTTGGTAAAAACAATAAACATGGTTATAATTGCCAACATTAAACCATTTAACCCAGTTCAGTTAAAACTTCAATGCCTGTTTAATAGTGAACTATTTAAATATATTCAGAGGTGGACAGCATAAAACCTTAAAACATTTTTTACCAGCTTATTATTTTTCTTTAGCAGCTGACAAATATAATTTGAGTTTTTTTTTTAATTTCATTCGATTTAAACTGGTTGTAGTTCTGTTGCTTCGAGAAAAATTACAATTGTAATTTTTTAAATCAGCTAAAGTAAATAACACAAAGATCTAACGATGTTTTGTTTTAGCTTCTGTGAAGAAAGTTGCAAAAGCTCTAAAAAACATTGAGCTTGTTGCTCCTGACATTTCCAAACCAGAATCAAAAGCAGCTGGATCTTCAACTAAAGGTTGGTTCATTTGCACTGGTAAAAAAACCTGTGATATTTGTGGGTGAGTTGGTCACTTGTAACACTGGGCAACCAGTTCTGCAAGGGGTGTTTAGCTAAATTAACACAATCATCGAAGCATTTGTTTGGCAAAGTACAACTGCAACAGGCAAGCTATGAATGTGATTACAGAGCTTTATTAGCTCAGTTAGAAAAGCCCAACCACAGATAAGCTCCTGTTGTGGGTTCAAATCCCACCACAGCCTAATCTTACATTTAAATGCTAAGATCTTCTGCTTGATTTGGTTCAAAGGTAAAACACAGTGTTACTTGGATGTTTTTTCAAGTCTTCTAAATTTTAGCAGACTCATGTTCAAGTGATGATGAATCAGATTCACAAAGTTCATCTGAATCTGACTGGAAAGAGACAATATCAGGTTGTAACTTTTTTTTGACATTATTAAATTGTGTCTCGAAAAAACTATTTTTTCACCAGTAAATAAAATCCATCAATAACATAATTGTAATTAGGACTCAATTATTCATGTTGTTGATAAAATGGGAAAAATCATACCAAATCAACAAAACCAAAATAAAGCAATCACAAACGCTGGAATGAAGCCACAGGCCCAAACTATATAAGTTTATGACCTAGGAGTTGCTTAAGTGTGTTTTTAGGCATTTTTGAATAAATGTTTGCAAGGGTCATGAGCTAAATAGTTTGGTAAGCTCTGCATTACCATTTTTCCACCAAAACTGAGTTAAAAGTGTAAATTCAAAATTCCTGTCTTGGTCAGGCAACAAAGGAAAGTCATAGAGCCATTTTTCATTTTTTTAAAACAGTATTACTTGCTCCGATGTGATTTTCATGCTTGAAATCGTTAAACAGCACTTTTATGTTGGTTGAGCATAAAAACAATGCTGTTGCCATTAACTACTAGCACAACTGAGTGGTAAACCTGACAGGTATATTTGTATGTTACTTACATTTTTTGTGGCACACCTGTACATTTGAAGGCATGTCAACAAAAAATACCTGTCAAAAATGTGCAAAAAGATCCTTAAGATGTTGCACATTAATGAATTAGAGAAGAAACAACAAGAAAAACAAACACATTAGGAAGTTAATTCATTGTGTGAGAGAAAGTCAAAAAAATACAACAGCAAAACAGAAATGAGACAAGCAGCTCAACAACAGACTCTGTGTGACATAATGTGATCAGGTGTTGTTCTGCTCACTGACATTAAAATAAAACACAAGTTAAACATAAATGGATACATGCAGAAGCAAATCCATAAATTTTAATTTTGGATTTCTTCTAATGACGCTCTGTGCTGTCTTTACTTTTGCTTTGTTTCCCATATAATTCACACAAATAGTTAATTTATACATCAAACAGCCAGTAGTGAGATTTTTGATAGGTTTTAGGTCGCATTTGACTTTTTGACAAGTTTATGCTGTATTAGATGAGGCTTGTTTTCCACCCCTTAAGCTCTTTTTTAATTCTATCAAATCTAGAATACTAGTTTGTCAAAACCACTTTTTCAGGGTAAATGCTTTAAATATGAGCTGTGAAAAATTTTCCTTGCTGAGTTTTTTTTTAAGGCTGGTCCACGATAGTAGTAATGGCACAGAGTGTATGCCAATCCTAGGCCAACTGTATAAACCTTTTTAAATCAACATTTTGAATCATAATTGTAACGTTTCTAGTTAGCCTTTTTAGTCTAAATTAACTATTTGAGCCATCATAAAAACGCCACTTAATTTAGAGTATAATCTTTTGTTAATATAGATTATATTATCTAGTTTATTCTATTATTCTATGAGTTCACTAATTCGCTTAAGGCTTTTTTGTAAGAAATAACTTTTAGTTGAAGTTAAACATCAGAAGACAAAACCTTTCTATAAACAAAACCTAGTTCCACTCCACCAAGTGATTTTAATAAAAGAAACACAGAAAACAATTATGATACACAAGACATGGCTAAAACATTCAACTGCCAAAACAACAGTAATCTGGCACTCAGAACTGCACGGGCAAACACACTGGGCAATCAGTCCAGCATACACACTGGACGACTGCACCGAGGATAACACTCTCCCTTTCGTAACGAAACGAGCCTGTATAAATACTATGTCGTAGGTATGCGAACTAAGAACGGACAGTTACATGTAAGGCACCAATACAAGAGAATGATTTAATTTACACAATTAAACGGAATTAGTGGGCTATCGTTCATTTGAAACACAACAATTTGTAGCTTAATTTGGCAACATTTACGTCACAGAGATCTCTCATCCGAATACCGCGTTGGTCAGTAAAATGACCTGCCCTGAGGGCAAATACATGTTGTCTTGTTTCAGTTTGTTAGTAAACCGNGAAGAGCTCTATAAAATAATATTAAGCCTGGCAGCAACAGCTTATGTAAAAACAGTATGTATAACACTTGTCCTACATTTGACTTTTTTTGTAAGCAGATGAACAGGGTAGACTCATTATTGGACTGGAAAAAATGGTAGCACATGAGATATTTACTTTCAAACGAAATGAAAAAGTTGATCAAACCTTGGCTTACAACTATGTCAAGAAATCTGTTGTCCGAAGTAAGTTGGAACTATTTAAAGTGTGTTGTGACTGGAGAAGAAGTAAACCAATGACTCTTAACCAAAAGAGGCTTAAGTCCTAGATTACTTACTAAGTATACTTTAAACTAGAATCTCCCAGAAAAGTAACGAGAAAAGATACAATCAATTACATCACACCAATAAAAGGTTGCAGATAAACGATAAGATCGGTGTGATGTAATTGATTGTACCTTTTCTGTGTATATAAACGCGCTTGTTTCCGCTTGTATTTTACATTATTCACTGATGATGACAATGGTTTTGGTCGAAACGTCCGATTAATAAAAATGAATATGTTTTATTCTACTTCGCTGGCAAGCTGTTTTTTACCAAAAGAGTTTACCAAATATGACTGGCAACAACAAATTTATCTTACCTACTGTAAACCAAGAATTACATTTACATTTGTTAGTGTGAGCAATACATCAAACAACCTATAAATTTTGTTACATTTGAATTTCAGATCGCAACCGAGCATGGTTCATTTATGATTTCTTGCGTCAATATCCAAGTTATGACTTTTTCAAAGCGAACATCGCTCGACTAAAGTTTCAACTCAACGAGGATCAAATCACTCAAATCGAACACGACTATGATGGAAACATTAAAGAACAACGATACCACATGGTCTTAACTTGGATGAAAGCAAAAAAGCTCAGTATGATTTGATATTGACTTTTTCAGATTTCACAGCGTCACATATGAGCATAAAAGCATTTTACCTATATTGTCTCATCTTTGCAGCTGATGACAAGACATAGGCTGTATTGGCTGGTGTAGCCATCTAATGGCACTCCAGTTTGTTGGGAGTAACAGGCAGGAAAGCCATGCCTCGACCTAAGCTGTTCGATGTCACAACTAGGCATTAACCATAGCTGCTGAATTAATGAGACATTATAGGTTGAAACAGTGTGAGCAGGATGATGCTTACTTATCACAAAGTTTAAAAAACTTTAAACAGTTATTTGTCGAAGCGGGATTAAACTTTCCATTATCTTAGTCGGTAAAGCCAAACATGATAGCAGTTGCTAATGTTTAAACCCTTAAATCCAGTTCAGATAAAACTACTTAAAGTAAAATAAATATTTTTTTGTCAGGTTATTAACAGCTGAAATGTAACTTGAATTTTTTTTTCAATCAGTTACACTTGTTGTAACTTGGTTGCTGTAAAAATGAATGTAATTGTTTACATTAGCAAAAAGCAACAACACAAAGATCTAACCATGTTTTGTTTTAGATTCTGTGAAGAAAGTTGCGAAAGCTCTAAAACACATTGAGCTTGTTGCTCCTGACATTTCCAAACCAGAATCAAAAGCAGCTGGTTCTTCGACTAAAGGTTGGTTCATTTGTACTTGTAAAAAACTTAATATTTGTGGGTAAGTTATACATAACAGGTTAGGTCTGCAAGGGGTGTTGTAATGAATTAACACAATTATTGAAGCATTTGTTGGGCAAAGAATAACTGAGACAGGCACAGGGTGTATGTTAATACTACTTCACCGCTGTGGCCAACCAGTATATACTGCATGACTGCTGTGGCCAACCTGTATATACCACGTGACTGATGTGGCCAACATGTATATACTGCATGACTGCTGTTGCCCCAGGTTGGCCACAGCAGTCACGCAGTATATACAGTTTGGCCACAGCAGTCACACAGTATATACAGGTTGGCCACAGCAGTCATGCAGTATATACAGGTTGGCCACAGCAGTCACGCAGTATATACAGGTTGGCCACAGCAGTCACGCAGTATATACAGGTCGGCCACTGCAGTCACGCAGTATATACAGGTTGGCCATAGCAGCCATGCAGTATATACAGGTTGGCCACAGCAGTCACGCAGTATATACAGGTTGGCCGAAGCAGTCACTAAGTATATACAGGTTGGCCATAGCAGCCATGCAGTATATACAGGTTGGCCGAAGCAGTCATGCAGTATATACAGGTTGGCCGAAGCAGTCATGCAGTATATACAGGTTGGCCGAGGAAGTCATGCAGTATATACAGGTTGGCCACAGCAGTCACTAAGTATATACAGGTTGGCCACAGCAGTCATGCAGTATATAAAGGTTGGCCAAAGCAGTCACGTAGTATATACAGGTTGGCGAAAGCAGTCATGCAGTATATACAGCTTGGGCACAGTGGTCATGCAGTATATACGGTTTAGCCACAGCAGTCATGCGGTACATACAGGTTAGCCACAGCAGTCACGTAGTATATACAGGTTGGCCACAGCAGTCATGCAGTATACAGATTGGCCACAGCAGTCATGCAGTATATACAGTTTGGCCGCAGCGGTCATGCACTATATACGGTTTAGCCACAGCAGTCATGCAGTATTTACAGGCCGGCCACAGTGGTCAAGTGGTAATTACAGACACCCCAGACAAGCTATGAATGTGATTGCAGAGCCTGTGAAACTCAGTTGGTAAACCCCAAACACAGATAAGCTCCTATTGTGGGTTCAAATCCCACCACAGCCTATCCTTACATTTAAATGCAAGAACGGCAGTTTGATTTGGTTTAAAGGTAAAACACAGTGTTACTTGGAAGTTTTTTTTTCCATTTTAGCCGACTCATGTTCAAGTGATGATGAATCAGATTCACAAAGTTCATCTGAATCTGACTGGAAAGAGACAATATCAGGTTGTAACTTTCTTTTTAGTCATGTTTTTATTTGGATCCAGAACAGTAAAAATACTTTAATTATCAATAATCCAAATCATAAATTGATGTTTATCGGTAAGACTCTATTATTCATGTTGCCGTTAAATGGTTAAAATCATACCAAATCAACTAAACTAAAATACATGAATGAAATACTTTAAGGCCCCATACTATTAAATTGTATTACCTAGTTGCATATTTAAGTGATATATGGCGTTCAAGTGCGAGTGTATTCACACTTTCAAAAAATCCACTGACAAGTAGGCCCAAAACTAAATAAGTTTATGACATAGCAGTTGCTAATGTGTGATTTTTAAGTGAGAATTTCAAAGTTAAAAGTGTAATTTTACCAACAATTTAAAACAATGCTGTTGTGATTGACTACTAGTACAGTCTAGTGGTAAAACTGGGAAAACTTTTTTCGCGAAATCAGCAGCATATGTTTATGTAACTAATATTTTGTGGCACACCTTTATATATTGAAGGTCTGTCAACAAAATAATTCCTGGCTAAAAGTATGCGAAAAGTTTCTTAAGTTGTTGCACATTAGTTTAAGAATTAGAAAGAATCACACAAACACATTAGACAGTTGATTCATTGTGTGAAAGAAAAGTCAAAATTCACACAACAGCAAAACAGAAATGAGACAAGCAGCTCAACAACAGACTCTGTGTGACATAATGTGATCAGGTTGTTCTGCTCACTGACAATAAAATAAAACACAATGCAGCCACATAAATGGATACAAGTGTCAAACTTTATCATGAACATTATTTAGAGAATACATCTTCAAGTTTTAAAACTGTACACTTTTCAACTCCAAACCGCTCAAAATTCAAAAGTACCTTTCAACACTTAAACTTTAAAATTAAATCCTTCTGAAAATCTGCAGCAAAACATTTAGGTGAAATGTTGCTACTATTTTGTGATTTGGTATGATTCAACCTCAATGCAACACAAACAAAAAGTTTAAATGAAGAACATAAGTAAAACAACATAGACATTGATAATGTTATTAACACAATAAGAGAAAAACAGAATCCACCGATTGTAACTGACTGTGTTTCAAACAGTTTCAGACTTGGAAAAACAATCTTTGAAAAAAGTTTGCCTGAAATTTGTGAAAGCAATAGCTGACATAATAAACAGTGCCCCTCTGCAAGCAACAAAACAAGAGGATCTGAGTAAAGAAGAATTTGGAAATACAAGCAGCTGGTTGTTCAAAAAACAAACTGACAAAAAGAATATACCTCCAGAAAGTTTATTTAAGGAGGCAACAGAAGCATATAATGATAGAGTAAAATCATCACATAAAACAACCAACAAACATCAGCAAAATGTGGCCGGTCTAACAGGAATCGCTGGAATAGGAAAGACCACATATTGTAAATTTGTTTT
>QLIY01002425.1:8681-19428 GCA_003260075.1 Phallusia mammillata | reverse complement strand
TCGACACAAAAAGTTCTACTGTTAAGCGATAAACATGGAAAATAGAATTATTAAACAAAAGCAAAAAAAAACTTTATGCAATGACTGTATTGAGAACGTGATTAACATATAGCCTCTCTTACATGTTTTTGAACTGAATCTCAACCTCAAGCGTCCTATCTCATCCTAACTAACACATTTGTTTGTGTCAGCATTGCATACAAGCCCTGTTAAACATTAGTAAATTATAATGTATTTGTCTCATTTGTTTAGGTACATTGCAGCACAATATGTCAACTATGGAATCGAAAATTTTCGACGTTCAAGGTAAACAAAGACGCAATTTACGTTATAACTCGGCCACTTTTCCAGAAGAGTATTTATTTCTTTAAGTTTGTGTTTAATCGGGATTCGGGCTTCTACTTTTTGATTCGGTCATGAAAATAACAGCTGACTGGTGTACGAGATAAAATATCGGTTTCTAATCATAATTAAACACTTGTCATGTATCCGCATTTAAACATGCTTTTCATTCAGCGCCCCCCCCCCAGCGATAAACATGGAAAATAGAATAATTAAACAAAAGCAAAAAAAAACTTTTGTACCCCCCCCCCTAAGCGATAAACATGGAAAATAGAATTATTAAACAAAAGCAAAAAAAACTTTGTGCAATGACTGTATTGAGAACGTGATTAACATATAGCCTCTCTTATATGTTTTTGAAATGAATCTCAACCTCAAGCGTCCTATCTCCTCCTAACTAACACATTTGTTTGTGTCAGCATTGCATACAAGCCCTGTTAAACATTAGTTAATTATAATGTATTTGTCTCATTTGTTTAGGTACATTGCAGCACAATATGTCAACTATGGAATCGAAAATTTTCGACGTTCAAGGTAAACAAAGACGCAATTTACGTTATAACTGTGCAGTTGTGGCTTTCAAACACCCCTTTTTAAATGCGACATAGTTGCCTTCATTGAAAATACGTTGTTACTCAATCAGGCTACTTCCGTCTTTCGAATATGCGTTGACTACATGACCTTAAACGATAAGGGGTAGTAGGTTCCCGGTCCTGCTTAAACTAAATCGTCTAATGAATTTACTCACATACCGACAAAAAAATCGGGATATGTTTGCTCCTTATGAAACACAACAAAAGCAAAATAAACTAGATAACAAATGACCACTAACGAAACATATAAAATGACAAGCAAATCGACACAAAAAGTTCTACTGTTAAGCGATAAACATGGAAAATAGAATTATTAAACAAAAGCAAAAAAAAACTTTATGCAATGACTGTATTGAGAACGTGATTAACATATAGCCTCTCTTACATGTTTTTGAACTGAATCTCAACCTCAAGCGTCCTATCTCATCCTAACTAACACATTTGTTTGTGTCAGCATTGCATACAAGCCCTGTTAAACATTAGTAAATTATAATGTATTTGTCTCATTTGTTTAGGTACATTGCAGCACAATATGTCAACTATGGAATCGAAAATTTTCGACGTTCAAGGTAAACAAAGACGCAATTTACGTTATAACTCGGCCACTTTTCCAGAAGAGTATTTATTTCTTTAAGTTTGTGTTTAATCGGGATTCGGGCTTCTACTTTTTGATTCGGTCATGAAAATAACAGCTGACTGGTTTACGAGATAAAATATCGGTTTCTTGTCATAATTAAACGCTTGTCGTGTGTCCACATTTCAACATGCTCTTTTTTATTCAGCGATGATTGCAAATTATTCGAGTCGTCTCACCGCAACAAACAACAACATTGAATCTCTCCAAACTACATTGGCAGCTTATAAAGGTAAAACTTCGTTACACAACTGCCTCGTTACTATGGTAATGTATTAGGCCCTGGAGTGCTAAATGCAATCCCACAAATTTTTAAGTTTATCTTGCGAAAACATTGCACTTTCGTAACCACCTTTCTAAATCAAAATGCAGGTCAACTCGGGAAAAATTTGAGTTCCGTGTCAATCGGTTTGGAAACACTTAAACAGCAACGTACAAATGATCAAAGTTAGTGACATTTGCTTTATTTTAAGCCATACACGGTGGGAATGTGGTTAGAAAAACGGTATTTTTGTGATTAAAATTAACCCTATGGTTTTGATGGTTGTTGGACAAAAGCAGTCGGATCATGCGATCGAATGAACACCCCCCCCCCCCAAGCCATACACGGTGGGAATGTGGTTAGAAAAACGGTATTTTTGTGATCAAAATTAACCCTTATGGTTTTGATGGTTGTTGGACAAAAACAGTCGGATCATGCAATCGAATGAACACTTGCTATTCGTGGTTCGCCAAAAGTGATTGCAAACAATAAGTTTTATTTTCAAAAATCAATGCCGAGCTGCAATTAGCATCACTTGACTCCTGGCCCCAAATAAACTGCCTTACACAAAACCTTCCGCAAAATGTTTAATCCCCAACATTAACCACAAGATAGTTTTCGTAAACTGATTGATCTAAAAATAGGTCCTTCATTAGGTTTGTTTAATTGATTGGTGCAAAAATAGCGACCCGAAAAAGTTTAATATGCGTTTCTTGTCAAAACACCTACATGAAAAATTGTACAATGTAGTTAGATACTTCCTTGAAGCAGGTTGCTTGTTGAGTTTCGACTCTTGAATAAGTGCTGATAAGCGGATGGTCGGTTTAATATCATAATGTTGCATCATAATCTTGATCAAGTGCTAAACTAAACAATCATTATTTTATGGTCCTGCATTGAGAACTTAATGAAATAGATACCTGTCGAAATTTCCGTAGTTCATATAGTCTCTCTTATATGTTTTTGAAATCAATCGTAACCTCCCTATGAGGATAAATCCCCTCCTAACTAACACATCGGTTCGTGTTTTGTCAGAATTGAATACAAGCCAGTTAAAAATTAGTAGATTATAATGTATTTGTTTATTTTGTTTAGGCACATTCCCCCCCCCCTTGCATCATAATCTTGATCAAGTGCTAAACTAAACAATCATTATTTTAGGGTCTTGCATTGAGAACGTAATTAAATAGATACCTGTCGAAATTTCCGTAGTTCATATATAGTGTCTCTTATATGTTTTTGAAATCAATCGTAACTTCCCTATGTGGATAAATCCCCTCCTAACTAAAACATTGCTTCGTGTTTTGTTAGCATTGAATACAAGCCAGTCAAAAATTAGTAGATTATAACGTATTTGTTTATTTTGTTTAGGCACATTGCAGCGCAATATGTCAACCCTGGAATCTAAAATTTTCGACGCACATGGTAAAACAAAACACAATTTACATTTTTATTTGACCACATTTTCAAAATTGTAATGTTGTCTTTAATTTGATGTTTTTATCGGATTTCGGGCTGGTACTTTCTTATTCGGTCATGTAAACAACAGGTTTATCACTGATGTACGATCACTGATGTATATACCGTATTTTACGGACCATAAAGCGCAATCTAAATCCTTTTTTTTCCTCATAAATTGACCGTGCGCCTAATGTATGGATCAAGTAGTGCTTAATTGCCTAGGCTACACTCAAAACCAGTACCGATACTATCATTATATAAATAAACCACCGTCTTACACAAAAACTACGGTAAACGCAACTACCAACTGTGATATTCAGAGCTTTATGAGCTTTATACGGGACTTTACTGAGCTTTATACGGTAACCCATACTCCTTAAAATACGTTGCGTTCTATAGTCCGGTGCGCCTTATGTATGAACAAAAAACTAATCAAAGCAATTTATTGACAGTGCGCCTGATAATCGGGTGCGCTTTATGGTCCGTAAAATACGGTATGTCGGTTTTAAGTCTTAATCAAAGTATTATCGTGTATCCACTATGAAACATGTTTCCTTTATCTAGCAATGATGGGAAATTATTCGAGTCGTCTCAACGAAACAAACAACAACATCGAATATATTCAAACAACATTGATAGCTTTGAACGGTAAAACTTTGTTATACTATTACCACGTTTCTTAAGGTGATTTTGAAGCTGTAGAGTACAACTTGCAATCCCACATAGAAATGAGCCATTGTTTCGTTGCTCGCTGTCTTTTGGCAAATGGAAAACGTAACCTTGATGTAAAATATATTCGACACTTGTACCTGCTCAATTTTTCGGTTTAAAATCATTTAGAATAACTTGTAAATTATAAAACCCCCCCCCCCCCCCCCCCCCCCCCCCCCCCCTGGTTACTTAAACATTTTTATAATGTTAAGATTTTAACCGGAAACATATAAATGTATTTGCATTCTTTACAAAGCTATTTACAGTGGTGCCATATTTTAAGTCAGTGGTAATAAAAAAGTAGCAAAATGGAAAAGTAACAAAGATTACCCTTATGGATTTGATGGATGTGATAAAAAACGAGATATAAAACGGTTTCGTAAAGCGTTTCTTTAATTGTCGACTTCTAAATAAATTACTGGAAAGCGGAAGGTCGGTTATTAATCACAAAAGGATTTTAAGTGACTAAACGTTTTTCTGACTTGAGGTGTATAAAATTGTCGGCAGAATTGGGTTAAGTATAAAAACATTTTATTCAAAAAGCATATATTGCACAAAAGTCAATTGAAATTCAAAAAATTTGTTTTAGTATAATTTACCATTTATGAAGCATATTAAATATCAAATACACGACTATATATAACCTAATGGACATTACCGTTACCGAATTGTTTTGACAGCCGCAGAATCGGGTCTAGCGATATTGGGTGGCGGCATTACCTTTGCCAAACAAACCCCAAAGGCCCTGCAATCTGATCTTTTCCCCGAGACTGTATCCCCAATTCTGTAAACGGTCCAGAACCCTGCAATAACGGCTCACCACGAAAGCCGGATCTACCTAACACTGGTTTTGCTAAAAGGGCGTTTATTTTATAATACAGTTTATTATATTATAAGTTATATCATGTACAGCGTCACACCAACGTCATCAAACCAGGTCTCTTTACCTGAAAACTGTCACAGCACGTAAAAACAAAGACACAAGAAAACAACTGTACAGTTGACGCACACAAGAAGACTGCCACGTTCTCTTTCGAAGCGTGCAAACGGAACTAGGTTTGCGGGCCTTTGACCAATTACCGACTTGCATAATTTCACAAGGTTTCCCGGCACACCCGGGAGCGCTAATTAACGATGCGGAAAATGCGGCGAGGAAAAACAGCGTGCCACTAGAACAAAGAAAACCAAACCAAATGAAAAACAACATTAAGTGGAAATAAGGGTTTAAGTGAAAACAAAGAAAATACGTAAGTGACTTTAAAATAAAACATGTAAGAAATACGTTTAAAGGTAGACATAAGTGCGATATTTATACCAAATAACATAATGAGACCAAAGAAAACGTGTTGTTCAAAACAAATCAACAAGAAAATGTGCAGCGGGGACACGTGAAATATTTTCGCCACATTACCATCAATTTAAAAATCCTAAATGCATCAGTCTTCACAATGTTTTGACGCTCAAAATGTTTCTTTGTCGACCTCATACAAACCAAGCATAAAACTTTGCATCGTCGACAAGTTGGAAGTCAAACCCCTCATAGCAACCTGGAACGTGTTGTAACGGAAATTCGCAAAATTGCGCTGTGATTGGCTAAATAGCGCTGTAGTTTAAGTTCGAAACTATTGATTTGGAAATATGCGCCCGATCGTCAGTTTGTTACTTTTTTAAACTCATTGCAGAAACAACGCCAAAATACTATCCCCCCCCCCAATGCTTGTGACTGTGACAATCATTACCCATCGGTTTTAACACATCTTTCATAAAATGAAAGAATTTAAAAAGTTAAGAATTGCTATTTGAGCTTTCATTGCGTCGACGATTGTGATTCAATACACGAAAATTGAAATAACTTGCAATAGTCTTATGACACGAAAACGTTAACATGCATTTACCACCCGGAAATTCCCAGTAGCATGGCGACTGTGTACTTTTACCCAACCTACGCTTTGTTTTCAAAATTCAGTTATTCTAAGCACTATCCCCCCCCCCTTTGTGCGGCCCGCGAAGGAACTTTTAGAAGTTATGTGTTTTACTCGGTGCGGAATACCCTGTAAAACCAGTGACTTTGCACGACATAATCATTCTCTGATAGCAGTATTTGCAACGTTTAAATGGCATGATCGAAGTAGTCCATCTTTGGAATCAACAATTATTACGTCATTTTTTCATTGTTGTGTCACTGTATGCCATTGTTTCCACACACAGCAACAGGGCAGAGTTGGCTCTTTCACTTTGCTACATCGTATATTTGTTAGTTATTTATTACAATATTGTTTGTTTAATAAAGATAATGGGATTAATGAACATTTCCCCTTTTAATCACGCAATATGTTTGTTGGCATGTTACGCTGTGACAAATGTTTCGATAGTGTGGCCCTCGACGTACTTAAAAATTTGTTTTTGGCCCTCAAAGCAGTTTCAGTTTGAGACCCCTGGTTTATAGTGATATGACGTTGTAATGGATGTTTTATATTTGTTTTCCAGTCTTGAGACCTATTAGTTGTGACTTTGAAAGTGGTTTGTGCGACTTTATTGATGATTCGAGCGCTGATTTTACTTGGACAAGGCATTCCGGGTCCACGTCCTCACAGGATACAGGTCCAAGTGTAGACCATACACTAGGAACTACTGCGGGTTAGTAATCAGGTATCTTGCAAGAAAAAAGAGAGAATTAGTTAACAATACCAATTGTAAAATGCCATATAACTTTTTTATTTATTAGGTTTTAACTTAATAAAACATACACGTAAACTTGATCAATTTACCAACCAGAATCTGACAATAAAATGGAGTGAAATAATCTAGATTAAATTAGCTTGATACTACAAACAAAAGTTATAAAACCTAAAAAATAACATTTTTGAAAATGGTGGTAGGCCTATATACATACGTTATAGGCCTATATATATATTTACTAGATTTATTTATATTTTTAAATAGGTCACTACATGTACATACAAACGAGTGACCCTCGACAAAATCTTGACAAAGCAGGACTTGTTTCACCAATGTTGCTACCAACCAATGGTAAAAACATGATACAATTTTAATATATATCCTTATATTTTTTCTTGTGGACCAATAATACATTGGTTTGTTATGTAGTCAGTGTTATTAATTTAACACAAAATAAAACAAACATTTTATAAATTAACAGAATAAAGTTATTTCTCAACGCACAAACATTAGCCAAGGCTTGTAAGTTTAAACGGTGGGCTAACATACTATTTTGCAGTTAAAGTTAACTTTGTATCATTTCCAACTTCTAGTTCTTGAGAATTTAATATAATTAAAGTTTTTGCATTTTTTCGGAAACAATTAGCTTGCTTAGACAGATTGTAAACGTTGAATAGACTAAAATAGGATTCCTAAACTGACATAGCTCCACAAAGTAATTTCAGGGAGACTGTGGGGTAATCTATCAAATTTTTACCGCTGGTTTGCGGTTTGAAACACTAAAGGTGCTATTGGGTAATGCAGTAAACCTTGGTCAATCCGGCCGCTTTTGGACTGATTAGGCAAAAAGTCTTGTCCGAAAAGCGAAGATCCGGAGTAACGAAATCCGGTATAACCCAGGTTTATTGTATATACTTCACACAGTTAAACCAAGAAGCATGAAAAAATTCATTATGTGTTTTTAAAACTTGTTTTTTATTTGTGTTGATATTTTTACAGGACTTTTTACAACTTGCACGAAATATGTTGATATTTTTTTCAGGTCAATGCCTTCAGTTTTACTACCATATGTATGTAAGTATTAGACGGACGACGTACAAAGAATATTAACTTGCTCCCAAATAACATTCGATACATTTTACGAAAATAACTTGCAAATTAATACCTTGACAAATTAACAATGTCTGCAAAGTACAAGTGCATAATAGAAAAACATGAAATATACTGAACACCCAATGGGTGCAACGCAAATCTTCTATTTATAAATAAAAATAACGACACAGATTTTTTTGCATAGGGCAGCGACATTGGGACCTTGGAAGTGTATTTAAAAAGACCAACTCTTCACAACGCCTTAGTATGGAGACTGAGTGGCAATCGAGGTACGGAAATAAATTGGATCAGTAGACAAGAGAAACAAATGTATAGAATTTTGTAAGGTCGGAAAATGCTCGTTTAGTACTGCTCTGTTGTCATGATTACCAGCGTAACACTTAACAACTGCTTTTCGGTTTACAACCAATAGTAGGTGTAAAAACTTGTAATTTACACACATTAAGGTTTGTGTTGCTTTCAACAAGCAAGGCCATACGTTTCAATAAATCATTATTTACAAAGTGTTAGTCAAGGTATAGTTAACTGCATCACACCTAGCAACACCTCTTTGCAGTTGGACAAATCTGGTGTATAAAATAAAACTAGGCTATATTATTTTCAAATGTAATACACTTTTTTAACTAACCAATGTTACCAGGAAACGCTTGGTCGTTAGGAAGCGCCACCATTACTTCGACGGAGCCCTTCCAGGTTGTGTTCGAGGGAACAAGGGGCTCAGATTACCACGGTGACATAGCGATTGATGACGTATCTATCAAACTTTTTAGCTGTTGAATTTAACTGTTTTTTGAAGACATACACATAAGTTTTTGAATTTTATGCTTGAGGACACATAATAACAAAATGTTGTTACTTTTACGGAGATGTGGTTACTTCTTTCAACATTTAAAACACTGTTAGTCAAATGACCATAGAACTAAATATGTTTTTGTTTTATGAAACACAAATTACAATTAAGCCTTTTTCGTGAAAAAAAATTGTCATAAACAATGCTCTGTCCAAAGCTGATATTCCGCTTTATATTGCATATATCACTTCTTCTAATGTTTTTCAACCTAATTTCAACAATGTGTGGTAAAATTTTTCGAATATATGTTCATTGTGACCTAATGTAGTTGTTTGCATTAGCTGTATCTATAAATAAACGGTGTGACATATAGTGAAGATTGTTTAAGCTGCTTTAGAAATAAAGCAATGGGTATATGGACAGTGGTTTTCAAACTTTTTTTTTGCTGAAGCGCAGGTTTCGTTATTGTCTAGTTTCTGTCACTTCTCGCGCACCTTTTCAAATGTCGTTTCTTTTACCAGCAATATTTTTGTCGGACAGTCGCTTTGCCACCTAAATTCACGACAAAAGAACATGAAACGTGTGGTGCTTGTGTAAATAAAAAAAACGCCTTTTTTGAAAGCCGAAACGCGGCGTGGACGATCAAGCGAAGATGATGAGATCGTAATTAAAAAAAATATTCTATTTGAATAAGGTTTTTGTATGATTTGTTAGTTTTGTTTGTTGCTGAATGTTTGTTGCTTGTGTGCACAGAAAACCACCTTCTCTTAGCCGAAACTCTCTGTTTTAAAAATACACTAAATGGGAGGTAGTAAGGCAAATAGTCTGTTTGAAAAAGGTGCTGATGAAACTAAACGCGTTTTGGTGAAGTGTATAGTAAGTTATGGAGTGTTTGTCGAGATTAATTCTCTTCGGCCCAAATAAACTATTTAAGAAGCTTATCTGTGGTGCAGTATTTGCGTAAATAAAAATCTGGCTAATATCCGCAAAAGTAAGTACAATGCAAAACAAAATATTTCACTATGAAAAGAAAAAATCCTTTGAAATATAGTGCATGGAATACAGCTAAAATAATGATTTTCATAAAACTATTCGTAGTGACGTGCAAAATCCAAAAATATTGATGTGGTCTCCATAAAAATCATACTACAAACCTGTTACACGTGATCTGCGCATTAGAGATAAAAAGTGCAACACATTTACGTGTTATGTCTGATTCATTCATCCAAAATAAATGCAGCTAAACATATAACAGTCGATAATACATTTAAAGTATATGAGTCATTGCATTTTTACATAGGGTTGCGTTGCGATATTAATTGTTCAAACAAAATTTCGGCAAAATTGGTGATAAAGTTTGTTGCTGTGTTTACTTCAGAAATGCTGTTTTCAAAAAGTGTAATTTTGTTCTCAGTTTGTTTTAGCGTTCACGCACAATACCGCTACTTCTATCCAGACATGTTACTTTCATAGTTGTTTTGTATTGTAGGTTTTGTACTCTTTCAATGTCGCACTAACCAAAAAAAAAACTGTAAAAACTATAAAAAATTATAATAAAAGTGATGAAAGTAAAAAAAAAACTATTTAACTTTTGATAGCATCTAATTCAGGGGTGGGCAACATACGGCCCGAGGGCCGGATCCGGCCCGCGACGGGATTTTGAGCGGCCCGCAGACAGTTTCTGGTCTTGCATGATAATGTGGCCCGAGGCCACAGTCTTCCGCAATCCCCAACTACTTGCTTACTCCGTCAAATTATAGTTGTAACGGACAGTAACGCTCCCCACTAGCAAAAAACTTTCCCGCCGTACCATTGCACCATACGTCCATTGTTACGACATAACTGCCAACCTTGTGGGTGGCCTGATTTCTCCGTTTTCTTTCTTTCCACACGTGTAGCCTAGTTAGTGTTTCAGCAGTATCTAAGTCTGTGGTGTATGCATTAAATTTGCTGTGGTGAATAATTTTATGTTATATCAGTTAGATTGTTTGGACTGTATTGTAATTGCGACGTTCTTGATTGTATTTAGTTTAGGTGGTCAAAAATCCGTTTTAAATCACTGGATAAATACGCGATTAATGTATCGATTCAGGAATCCGGCCCGCCAAGTACTTCATTTTCCCATATCAGGCCCGCCGACTGGAGAAGTTGCCCGCCCCTGG
>QLIY01002424.1:0-19430 GCA_003260075.1 Phallusia mammillata | reverse complement strand
GGGGGGGGGGGGGGGGGCTAGCAGGGTAAATACTGGGGTTAGTAGGTCAAACAAAGCAGTGGACAAATCCACATAACTATATCTACCAACTGTGAAAGATTCATCCACATCCACCAAATATTTCATGGCAAAATGAGAAAACAAAAACAAATTGAGTAAAATCAATATGTGTCCCTAAAGGGGACCTTTAAACGTTGGGCACCCATAACCTACAGTAACTGTAATTGGCCAATGGTCAAAGTGGCAATGACTGTTTATTGATCTTTGAATGCAGCTTTTAATACAGTTTGCATGGCCTGTTTAGATCACATCAAAACAATAATGTAAGTATGAGCACATCAAACAACACCAAAACTAAAAGTATGCAAGCTAACCAAATGCCTGAACCTTCACAGCATTGCAGCGCAAGAACAGCTAATTTCAATTTAGTCTCAATTAAACAGTTACAATTGTAAACCAATGAATAAAGGTTTGGGGAATGTGTCATATTGATTGTTTGACTTTGCAAACAGTTCCTAAAAATATTTTGTGGCACAGTTTTGGGGAACAATTTGAGTGCAAGTATTCAAGTAATCACATAAAAAATTTGGCAAAACAGTAATGCATTAAAATGAATGGGGCGACGTTTTGGGATTTTTGATTGTGATGCAATTAAACGGATTATGCGATTAACCGGTATGCGATTAACCGGATTTGTCTGTCATATTTATAAACTACTTATTACTACAGACAACTTACTGGTATATGGATTCCACCTTTGCTGCCAGGACTTCAATATCTTTTGTATTTCACATCATTCAAAAAGATCATTGTTTTCCACATTATTCAAAAAGTCCTGGTAAAAAAGCAAGAAAACAATCAATCTATAAATCTCCAACATAATGAGTTTACTGTAAACAACCCAATGATTAGCTTGATACAGAGTGCTTAACCTGCATGTCGGCCGGTGGTTGTAACAAACTAATAAAATTGAAAAATTTAGTCAGAATGGTTTGCCAGGGTTAAGCATTCCCATTTCCTCACTATGGTGTTACAAAAAACAACAACAATTGGGTTAGGCTTGCGGTACTTCGACAAAGTAGGTTGCTGGATAAATAATTTAATTTTCTATAATTGTATGTGGTGTACAATATACATGGTAATAAAAAACATAGGAAACAAACAAGGTTCAGTTTGAAAATGATGTCTTTATTGATTGTACTACATATATGTCCATGGTTTCGATACATCCAAATATTTATGTCCACAGTTATTATTTGTTGATTTACAAACTTTCCAATTTTGATCAACATTTATGCATAAATGCCCTATGGTATTACCTGGATGATGATCTGAAAAACAGATGTGTTATTTACTTACAATAATACAAACTGTTTTTTAATGTTGCCAAACACAACAAATATTCTAAAAATATAATTGAACGAATTGTATGCTTAATAACAATGTTTGCAGAAGTTTCACCAACAAATCTAACTTTAATTTGACTAAGGACAATTAGAATTATACAGTGTTTTGTCCTGTTTATCCTAATTCTGTATGGACAGTACAAATGGTCATATGGTTGTAATTGAGCTTATTTGAACCAGTAGAGAAGCTTTCTATCTCTTTTATAGTTTTATCGTCAAACCATAACTAGGCAAGTGGTTACCACACAACAAAATCTTAGTCTAATCTTCTAAACTGTATTTCTAAACTGAAAACGATCACTTTCTTGCAAACAAGATTCTCTCCTTGTTAAACAACAACAAACTGGCCTCCGTAATGCGTCATGGGAAGAAAACCATAGAAACTGACAAGAGACGTGATTGAAAAAGAGAGATGATAGATTGACTGGAAAGAGGTGATACTATTCCTTCATAACACTGTTGCACATTTATGTGCAATGTGTGCATCTTACGGATCTTAAATTGAAACTGAAGTAACTGATTACACCACACTTAAGAGGATTTACAAAAGTGATTTTACCTCTGTGTAGTGGTATTGGGGCCGGCATATGGAGAGTTTATATTTTTAAAGAGAGGAATCATTTCTGTTACCTTAAATGAGGGTCAGAGCAACCTTATTTTGACTGGAAAAGTGTAAACTAGCAACCTTGTTAAAATGTAGCATTATTTGCACAGAATTCGAATAATAGGGAAAATCAGTTAATCTGGACAAAGCACTTGGCAAATTGCAATCCTGCTGAACTTGGATCATCTGTAGGGTTGCTAGGTACTGACAACTTTTTGAAAAACTGAACATGTGTTTTTGTGCTTATTTCTGGGTTGTGAAATTCACTCACAATCTGATATTAAATTTTAAATAAAAGTTATAGTGTTGATTTTTAATGAGTAGTGGCCTGTAAACTATTGCACCTCAGTGCCAAGTCTGCAGAATAAGGCTGTTCCTAATAAGATCTCGGGCATGTTGTAGTAACGTGTCCCAAATGTGCACATGCATGATCCTAAAAAGTCTGTGTACAGGACCTATTTTGGCAACTGACAAAGAAGTTTAAAGCACGAAAATTAAATGTTTTTGTTGAAAAGTTTATGTGTGCAGAAAAAAACATGCAGCTGACTTACTTAGTTACAGATAAATTGGTAGTGTGATTTGTGAGTGTAAGATAGTGAAAAGAACAGTACAACTTATAGAGACCGAATACTTCTGTCAATCAAATATTACTAAACTAACTTTTGCTTGTCCAAACAATAAATACTATTTTGGACAGAGATAAAGTGGCATGAAAACAACCAATCTTATTCTTACTGAGTTTATAAACCGAACATTATTAGACTCTCCAATGCACTTCTTAATTATTTTCAACAGATGCCTGTTTAACTGTGCACAAACAGTTTCTTTCGTAAACAGAATTTTTCCTAAACAATGACAAGCCAGTAGCCAGTAGCCAAGCCACCTGTCTTTCCCGCCTCATCCAGTAAACAACAAAATTTTTCAACCGTGACTTGACACAAAATAAATTAATTGTTCATAGATATCTACGTAAATATAAATTTTAAAATATAAAAATAAGCTTAACGCGAAACATAACCTCAAATGAGATGTCACAAACCATAGTATTCGAAACAATAAATCATTTAAGTTTAAGAATTCACATACCATGAAAGTGTGCTTGCATAAAGGCGGTACAAATAACTTCCCATCTTTTCCGAAATCACTTTTAACAAGACAAATAAACAAACTGAGGTTTTTGACATTTTGTCAAGCAGTCACAAACTCTAGCTATTTGATATATTTTCGGTTTCTGAGAGTCTTTCGGTGTGTTAATTGAGCCAGGTCTCTCGAGAGGAAGTAGCCTACGGCTGCTAAGGGGGGGGGGATAAATTAATTGTTCATAGATATCTACGTAAATATAAATTTTAAAATATAAAAATAAGCTTAACGCGAAACATAACCTCAAATGAGATGTCACAAACCATAGTATTCGAAACAATAAATCATTTAAGTTTAAGAATTCACATACCATGAAAGTGTGCTTGCATAAAGGCGGTACAAATAACTTCCCATCTTTTCCGAAATCACTTTTAACAAGACAAATAAACAAACTGAGGTTTTTGACATTTTGTCAAGCAGTCACAAACTCTAGCTATTTGATATATTTTCGGTTTCTGAGAGTCTTTCGGTGTGTTAATTGAGCCAGGTCTCTCGAGAGGAAGTAGCCTACGGCTGCTAAAAAGATATATTTTCCGGCCCCTGTTTGAACACTGGGTATAGCTAACTTGGATCTAAGAGGAAACCCGAAATGCTATATTGGATAATCACACCAACACTTTTAAGCTTGACAGAAACAGTAAAATCCCATTTCAGTTTTAATTTTCATGGGTCCTATTGCGGCGCACCACACTTCAGCTAGGCCTCCATAGTCCATTGATCTCCAATACCAAAGCTCGATATATGACATTTTTTGTATCTATCACGCTTCAGGGCTGATTCCAGTATGCATGTATTCGCCTTAGAGCTGATATGGTCAAAGTGGCGAGCTCCCACTGCGAAATTGACACGTGCAGCATACAAGGCAGGTAACGGTGCTTGTGATTCGACTTTCGGCGGCTTCACCAATGAACCTGTGTAGATGGTAGAGCGCGAGCTCAGGAAGACTTCTGTCTTGGATTCGAATCCCACTGCTGGCTAGAATTTTCTAGTCTGTGCCTTGCCATATGGTAATGCTTGGGAGACACGCTTGATTCTCGGTACTACGCTTTTATTGGGCCTGGCGTACTATTTTTTTTTAAAAAACACTTTTTTCCTTTTTTTGATGCTTTTTAATACGACAGACAGCATTTTATAATTTTTAGACAAAATATATTAAATTTACTTAATTAATTCACTACTGATTTATTACTTTATTTGTAAAAATTGGCACTTTTCAATTAAAAAGAGTCGCAGTCAAGTTTTAAATGTTTATTTGTAGTGTTTACACCGCAAATTAACTAAAAAGCATAACCATTTAAGACATACTACAATGTATAAAAGACTGCATGACATCAGAATGAAGACCTTCAGAAGTAATAAAAAATAAATTAAAAACTAATTCACATTCAATTCTCTTACTGAATGTTTTACATTGTTATTTTGCTTTGTTCATTACGGCAGAAAAAAAATCAAACTATGTTGAAGCCATTTTAATAAAAATGTTTATACAGCACATCTACTGTTGCTTTTCAGAGACAGATGGACAATAAAATATAATTTGGCAGAGTTTGATGACTATGAGTTATAATAAAAGTATGCATAATGACGAAACTATGGTGCACTATCAGAAAGTGCAAGAAGGTAATAAAGACCAGGTAAAATCTAAACACTCTATTGTCTCACATCAGCACAAACAAAAATCCAAAAATATAAACATCAAACAAAGTTGTTCAGTCCTTGGTCAAACTCATGATTCCAGCATAATTACTTTAGTATACCATTATGTAACAATTATCATTATCAAGCACCACTATACTTTACTTTAGCTTAAATGTTATAGCATTTTGTATTTACTGTTCTGTGTTTTTTCTACATTATTTGTTTTTTGTGCATCAGCCAACGTTTAGGTGTTACTTCAATGTAAAAAATTTAAATCTAAATTTAGTTTACAAAAGAAAAAGATCTTTAAAAAGAACAGAAAATTACTGAGAAAAAGTACAAAAACAGTTTGCATCTAACTAATAAGTAAAAATATGTGCAGATATGTCAACTAATTGACTCCACAGTATCTGTGGTGTTAAATAGCAACAACAGTTGCTCCATAACTTGGATTCTGAGTTTTGAATGCAATTGTCCAAACATCCGAAGTTGGGTCATACATTTCAACTGATTTCCACTTGTTTATGCCATCCCAACTGTTAAAAGTGGAAATTGTAAAAACGGAAATTGTAACACTCAAATAAATAACCAATTAAAAAAATACTAAGTGTGATGTCATAACACACTACAAGAATCAGCCTCTGTGACAGGGTGGTGACCGACAGATCTGTCTTTACTTGTCAAATATACAAAATATACTTTCACACTAATTTAAACTTATATATTTTTCGCTTTCTAAAAATGTATTAAATCTGTTAAATAAATACTTTACCCGCCAATAACATAGATTTTGTTTCCTATCACAGAAGCAGATGGACCAGAACGTACAACATTAAGTGATGCAACCATTTTCCACACATTCATCTTTGGGTCATATTTTTCAACTGTTTTTAACCGTTGCACACCATCAAAACCTCCTGTTTAGAATAAATGCAAAGATACAAAAACAATGTGCAAAATTAAATATCAAAATTGTTTGTTTGTAGCACCACTATGAGGCAAGTTTAAGTATTCAAATAGCTTCTTTCTGTTGCCACTGTATGAGATGATAATCCAATTTGTTACTTAATTTATTCTATGTGGCCACTAAAAGGATGTCATGGATATCACACAAACAATCTTGAATTAAAAAAATAATAGCAAATTGTGCTGTAAAAAAGTTAGTCTTACCAAACGCAAACAAAGCAATAAACTTGTTAAAGAGCAGGTTGAAAAATTGAACAGACTAAGGAAATTAGGTGGGTGTTATGGAGGATATTATATATCAGAAGAATAAACTTTGTGGTAAAGCTTAGTTTGAATGCAATAATTGCTTTTCCTGTATTTTAATGATTTGTCATTTAAACAAAAAAAATTATGCCACCCTATGGGTGGGTGGTTAACGGAGTATCTACATGCGCACATAGCAACCGTTCCTATGTACCAGGGGTGGCCAAACTGTGGCTCACTAACCACATGTGGCCCTTTGACCTTTGATTGCGGCTCCTTTATGTTGCACATGCATTTCCCCATCTTGCAGTTGTTTGACCAGATGATAAAATAATGCAGAACATTATTGTACAAAAGCATGCAAGCTTGTGAATTGTAGTCAAATATAATGTCAAATTTGAGCTGTAAATCAGGGCTGACAGTAATAGCATTTTACAGTTGTACTGTGNAACAGGGCTGACAGTAATAGCATTTTACAGTTGTACTGTGGCTCACACTAGGAATAACTATAAAGTTTAAACCTGTGTGTCTTATCTTTCAAGCTTAGCACAATCAACACAAAACTAGCAACTTTAAAGGTCATTACTAAGCTAAATACAAAAACTCTTCCCTAATGTCAGCCTAATTTCAAACATCTTACAGTCCAGGTGGATACTCACAGTATCACCACAGAACAACAATTATTATTTAATAGCGTACACTTCATTGTGAATGATAAATTCGTTTTTGATTTTTTGTGTTGCGGCTCTTTTAAAACTAAGTTTTGTGGTATGCGGCTCGGGAATGAAGCAGGTCTGGCCACCCCTGATCTACATCATACTGTTACTCATTGTAGCACAATGCAATGGAAAAAGTTAATATAAACCACTAAGTAACTTCAACATAGTTTTTTACCAATGGCATAGATGTTTCCATCCAAAACAACACATGCCAAACCACCTCTTGCTTGATTGAGAGGTGCAATCTCATTCCATGTACCACTCTGCACATCATATTGTTCACAAAAATTCAAGTATTTGTTGTTATCCCATCCTCCTACACAGTAAAGTGAGCCTAAAACGACAATCCACAATATACAAATAATTGTTGGCATTGAAACAGTGAAATAAGCAACAGTCCAAATCATAGGCGCCGGCAGAAATTTTTCCAAGAGGGGACAAATTTTGACAAATACACACTTGCATGGATAGATTACTGAATCAAGTAATTACGTACACATGGCATAAAATGTGTGCAGCAGATTTGCATGAACGATGAAAAATACGCGCAGAGCCGCGCAAATTTGTACCATTTTTTTGCGTTAAAAGGCGCATAAAAACGGCTGAGGCTTGCTTTGACTATGTCAACTTCCCTTCTTAGAGCATTATCATTTGTCAGTCATCATTTTTTCGAAGAAATATTGTAATTTTGGGCTACTTTGAAATTCCAAGGGGGGGCAAGTGCCCTCTCTTGCCCCTACGTGCCGGCGCCCATGGTCCAAATGCATAATGCTGTTAGCATACATGACAATGGCTACTCATCATGGGCATAAAAAATGAGTGCTATTTTGGTTGCTGAAGCAAAGCTTGGCCACTTATTACTTTATGAAGTAAAACCTGCTAGGGTTACAGATTCAATCAAATCAGTTTAGAGATCGGAAGAATGATTGAATAAGTTTTATGATGTTAAACCAGCTCCATACATATTTGTCCCATATTTACAACAAAAGTAGTATAACAAAAAATAGAAAGGTGGCTCTCTATTTTATATCCTATTTACCCAATTACTATACACATCATTTGATCTACACATATGATTGTTTTTGCAAGCAAATACGAAATGGGCCCACACGCGTGTTTATGCGGTTTTACGGTAAACAACGGTGTCGGGTATTTTTAGATTCTTAAAGAAAAAACTTTCAGAAAGCATTAACCTAACTTTAAAAGTTTTGTTCGTGTTTTTTTTGCATCATTATTGTCATAAAATTATAAAAAAAACAGTAAAAAAAGCCCCCCCCCCCCCCCCCCCCCCCCCCCCCCCCCCCCCCCCCCCCCCCCCCCCCCCCCCCCCCCCCCCCCCCCCCCCCTCGTCCAAGGTCAGTTTTTAAACACAATTTTCCAAAACTAAAAATGTGGGTGATAACTTAATAAGCGACATAGCATAGCTGCACAATTACAGGTGATTTCTAATCACCGCCTGTCTTGGAAAACGCCTGTCCGGATGTCAAGCTGAGCATTCCCGTACATTGCACCAACCAACAAAGCATGAAACTATTAGATTGTGTACTTTATTTAGTACAGCCGTTTAAAAAAATATTTTGGGGGCCTGTTCAGAAGAATCACATTTTGATCAATAACTAACATCTGCATAAATTTTAAGCACTTTTTCTTGACCAAAACACATATAACAAACCAGCGTTAGACAGAAACAAATATTTTGGGGTTCAAGGAGTGAAAATGAGTAAATCTTTTTAAGGTACAAATTTCTTTAAAATACCTTGCATTGCACCAAACAACAAAGCATAAAACTCCTAGCTCATGTACTTCAGTCAATACACACGTTTAAAAAAAATATGTATTGGGGCCTGTGGGTGAACCACTGGGTCCTTCGGGATCAAATTTCAGGAGGATCAAATTAGGATTAATAACTAACATATGTCCAAAATGGTATAAAAATTCGAAGCACTCTTTTTTGATCAAACGCATATACCAAACCAGAATTAGACAGAAACGAATATTTTGGGGTGTAAGAGGTAAAAATAGGTAAATCTTTTTTTAAGGTACAAAATTCTTTAAAATACCTTACATTGCACCAAACAACTAAGCATAAAACTCCTAGCTCATGTACTTTAGTCAATGGTGTATTGACTAAAGTACATGAGCTAGGAGCTTTAAAAAAAGTTTTGGGGGCCTGTGGATTAAACGCTAGGTCGTTCAGGGTCAAACTTCAGGAGGATCAAACTCGGGTTAAAAACTAACAACTGTGCAAACTTCAATAAATTTAAAGCCCTTTTTTTTAATCAAATATGTATCATAAACCAGCGTTAGACCCTTTATAGAAGGGGACCCATAATTTAGCAGTTCAAAGCCCTTGAACTGTCAAACAATTCGTAGATTATTTCAAATGTTGTCCATTTAGTTGCTGCAATGCCTACTTCAAGTTGCCACCACACAAAACCCTTCCTTCATTGAAAAAATATAACTGCACATATCAATTGGCTTTATTGGGCATTGTTGAAATTGTATGCCACATAAAGGATTTGCTTTAGATGACCTGTACTGTACTGTGCTTTCTTGTACAACACAACAATGTACATAAACACAACATTGCAATTGAGAGTTTCTTTAAAAATCTCTATTTTTTGTTATATAGCTACTGGACATATTCTTTTATTATTACTGTTTTTGTGACATTTTTACTGTTCTTAAAGAGTTGACTGTTTAAAATAGTATTAAACAACTTGTTACAATATCCATTCAAAGTCTCATCGCTGTTGTTGTAAGAATGGTAGTATTTTCCTGCTGAACTTACCATTGAAAACAACTGTTCCATGGGTTTCTCTTGCATGCAACATGTTTATGATGTTCGACCACACTCTGTTGTGGATGTCAAACCTTTCACAACTTGACAGTGATTTGCCATTGTTGCCACCAGTGACATAAATATGATCTGCAAATAACAAGAATAACCCCAGGGTGTGTTAATTTTATCAGGTTTTGACTATTTGTAAACAGTCATTGGTGTATGTACTAAAGGCATTGGTGTATGTGCCAAAGGCATTGGTGTATGTTAGTGAAAAGTACCCCCCCCCCCCCCCCCCCCCCCCCCCCCCCCCCCCCCCCCCCCCCCCCCAAAGTAAAAGTAGATGTACCAAATATTTGGTTTGCAGAGTTTATTCATCTGAATCGGCCATTTTTACACAGGTTTGTTTTCAGCTGAAAAATTTCTTGCAAATTGGCAGAAACCTAATCTTTTAAGACGTTTAAAGCATAAACAAATCTATTTAGCCATAAAGGATACCACAATCTATTTAAACTACCCCAAAACTAAAAATCCATCATGCATTATAATGCTTAACATACTACTGTTTTTCACACTTCAGACAACAAATTGGTAATACATTGGAAGGCTGGCAATCATGCCTGAGGCATTGTCAGTTGATTGGACCAAATTTATTCAGCAAAACTGCCAAATATTTGGTTTCGACTAAACCGATAGCCGATTCGGTACAGTAGAAAGTAAACATTAGCCTTAAAATTTTAAATCCCTAAACCAGTGGTTTTTAACCTGGTGGCACCAAACATTTCCAAGGGGAAAGTAAGTCCCAAGTTAAAAAAAACAAATTTATTTAACTTTAGACTTACTTTCCACCATGTTCCAAGTGTAGTGCATTGTTTACGAGCAAACAACAAACGGGTTAAAAAACGAATATTATGATGCTATACCTAACTCGCCAAACTTTTTACAGTGACAGGTTAATTTTATTACCGTATATAATCGCCGATAGGTTGCACCACCGTATAGGTCGCACTATTAGTTTTGTGTTAAAAAAGTGTAATTTAGAGTTGACTCGCACATAAGTCGTACTGAAAATTTAGGGATTTAAAACGCCCGTTTCTCTAGCTTTTTTGCATAGATAACCTCTTTTTGTAGGGCTTAATATAATCGTAGACAAAAAAGGTTAAGAACTGCTGCAATATGCTTGCTGTTTCCCCCCCCCCCCCCCCCCCCCCCCCCCCCCCCCCCCCCCCCCCCCCCCCCCCCCCCCCCCCCCCCCCCCCCCCCCCCTCCCTTTGAAACAAAAATTAGAGTTAAGAGTGATTTAATAGGAGGTAATTGACCTGTAATGTGATTTACAAATACAATTTGAAAAAAAAAACTTACCTAGAATAAATCCTGCTCCGCAATTTCGATGGGCTTCACTCATTTCTGATATTAGAACCCACCCAGTTTGTTTATTCAGGTCCAATACTTCACCACTTTAGTGAGGATAATATCCTGTTGCAGATAGAGCCCCTCCAATGGCATAAATTTCACTTCCAACTTTGACCAAAGATGCTCTACATCGTTGTTCTATGAGGCTCTGTATAAAAAAACACTCAACTTATATTATCAGTATCCGCAAAGAAACAAGGAAACCAAAAAATCTACAACTAAAAAATGAGTTAAGGTAGATTCGTCTCAAACATTTATTTCTGTAGAAAATTAAAGTTCCTGTTACTGATTTTTATAGTTTTTAGTTCATACTGAACAGTGCAAATAGTTGACCATTTGTACTACAAACAAAAAGTTGTCCCCCTACCAATTTCGCCCCATGTTTGCACAAAGCATAAAATATTATTTAGGCAGTTCATAACACTTTCATACAACAACATAACAAGTTTAGGAATAGTCAAATTTTAACTTATTTGTTGCACTAATATGATTGATATTTAAAAGCCTAATATTTTACATAAACTATAAACTTTTTTGATGCAACACTTTGTTTACTGCAATACGTCCTTGTATTTTTTGTAGTTTAATAACTGCTTATAACAAAAAACAACAGTCTTACTGGAAGCTGCCTTGCTTGTTTGGTGTTGACATTATAAATAACACAATCTTGTTCTGCATCTTCTCCACCAATTGACATAAACTCATTTGACCTGATTTCGCCTACACAAACACATCAACACAAATTAGTTGATACACCAACCAACATTTAAATGAAAACAAACAACGTACTGTGTAGCTTTCTGTTCAATGTAAGTGAAGCTTTGACCAACAGGTTTATACAGTCCATGTTGTTTTTTACCAAGTTCTGTGCAGTAAACATAACAAATTAGTACATATTACAAATGGCTAAAATTGGTAAATCAAAATAAAATATCCCATACAGGACTACATTATAATTGTTTTCGTCCCAAATTTTCCTAGTCTTCCCCCCCCCCCCCCCCCCCCCCCCCCCCCCCCCCCCCCCCCCCCCCCCTCAAGCTTAAGTCAACAGAGATACTACCTCCCTTATTGATAGTCGAAAATACTGCATTTAACTGAATCACATTGTCAACAAATCATAAAAAAAGGTTTAGGGTTTGTAAAAACGGTTCTGATCAGCTGGTTCTTCTAATAAACCAGATTGCAATAAACATACATTGTCTGTAGACAAAAAGGGTCGAAGGAAGGTACTCATACTCACGATAAAGACATAAAAATGTTTCAAACTGCAAATGTGTGTTAATAGTACAGTGTGATAGGTTTAAGGTAGCATATAACCCAGAAGGTTTACAAACACCACAAAAATCTACAAACAAGCAACAATACCAAAAAAATCAGCATCTAACAAACTCAATTTATTATTTTGTCTCAAATGATTATTTCCGCAGTAAATAAAGCACCTGTTACAGAATTTTAAACAATTGATAATTCATAGAAATCAATGCAAACAGTTTTGCAACTGAAAAAAGTTTAGTTCATTTTTAAAGCAAACAGAAAGTGCACAAATTAATTACTACACAACAAAAATGAGCAATTTTAAATGGACAAATTGGTTTACCTAAACATAATATTCTTAAATATTGGATACTTTTGAAGGTAAAATGTCAACAAATTTTCTTGTTGACAAGTTAAATTTACCTCGTTATGGACTTCATTCAAAAAGTCAACAGACAATAATGAAAGGTCAAGTTTGGAAAAAAGATTAACAAACAATTCCTCACGATGAACGGGGTCGTGATAAACCCATTGCACAATTCCAGTAAAAACAGCTTCCTCCCAAATCTGTATATTACATAGAGGTAAACTTGAGGTAAATACTAACAAGGTTGTTAATATCTGGTCCTTGACAGGTTTTTAGAAAATAAAAAAGCTTAAAAAATATAAGCTATATGTATATATATATAAATATTTAAAGCAATTTATAGCAGACAATATCCTAAATTTGAAGAAAATAAAAGTTATTTGAACAAACCTATAGGCAATTTTTTTGAAGAAAATAAAAGTTATTGAACAAACCTATAGGCTTTTTACGTTTCTACGTTCCTTAACGATTCTTGCCATATGAAAAATACATAACATACTTTGTTTCTGTTTTCAAGAATAAAATGCACATCATCAACAGAAAGTTGCTTAAAATCTTCATGTTGTACAACAGCTTCGAAGTTCTCGGAAATTGATTTGTTTGCTTTGACAAGCAAATCATCCAGGTTGTATCGCTGAGCATAAGCTCGAAGTTTCAAGCAGTTGTCAGCAGATACAACATTGAGGAGAAATGCACTACATTTTGCTTTGAGAACTGCACAACAGCATTTTATTGAGTTTTAGAATAGACGATTTTTAATGTAAACAAATGCAAAAAGCCAAGAAACGCAATAAAACCTTCAATTTCAGTGTATTCTGCATCATCCAAAACGTCCAACATGTTTTCTTCTGTTATTTTAATTTGACCAGAATAAATGAATTGAATGATATTTGCAAGTCGCTGATGTGGAATTTTTTGCATTTTAACGATGCCTTCATATTTCTCCTTCATCTGCAAAGCAAATCCTTATTCACTAAAAAAGTAAATTTCATATTTTAATAAAGCTAAAAATGATTGCTTAATGTTGCAGAGTTGGGTAAAGTTAAGTGAAGTTAAGTTTAATAAAACTTTTATATTCTTGAAATCAACATGCGAAAAGTGTGCTTTTGTTGTGGTTATNATAACTATATCTACCATCTGTGAAAGTTTCATCCAAATTCACCAAAGATTTCATGCCAAAAGTGCATGGACAAACTTCACCGGAGAAAAAAAGAAAAGAAAAAAAAACTGAGTGAAATCAAGATGCGTCCCCTTCAAGGAAGGGGACCCATAATTATTACACAACAAAAATATGCAATTTTAAATAGGCAAGTTAGTTTACCTAAATAACATATTCATAAACATTGAATTCTTTCAATGGTCAACAAATTTACTTATTTGACAAGTTAAACTTACCTCTTCATAGATTTCATCCAAAAAGTTAACAGACATTAAAGAAAGGTCAAGTTTGGAGAAAAGATTCACAAACAAATCCGCATGTTGAAGAGGGTTGTTATTAACCCACTGCACAATCCCAGTAAAAACAGCCTCCTCCCAGATCTGTATATCACATACTAGTAAACTTGAAGTAAGTACTGACAAGGTTGGTAACAACTGGTATAGACAGGCAACAAGAAAAAAATAACGAGAGTAAACTAAACAAATGTCCCTCCTGTATGATATTTGTAGCAGTTTAAAACAAACATTAGTGTGAGATTAACTTAATAAAATAAAAGTTATTGAACAAAACTGTAGGGTTTTTACATTAACACATCCCTAAACAAATCTTTCCCTATGAAAAAAGAGAAAAATCATAAAACACATAACGTACTTTGCTTCTATTTTCCAGAACAAAAGAAACATCATCAACAGAAAGTTGTTTAAAATCTTCACTTTGTACAACATCTTCAAAGTTTTGGGCAATTAATTTGTTTGCTTTGTTGAGTAAATCTTCCAGGTTGTATCGCAGAGCATAGGCTTGGAGTTTTAAGCAGTTGTCAGCAGATACAACATTGAGGAGAAAGGCACTACATTTTGCTTTGAGAACTTAAACAAAAGTTATTTTGTTTAGTTTTATATTTTGGCCATTAGTTTAGGGTTGCCATATGTCAGGATTTTCCCTGACATGTCAGGGAATTTAGTGTTTAAATCTGCATCAGGGAGAAATGTTAAAATGTACTTAAACGTCAGGAATTATATATAAAAATATATATATACTATGAAATTAATGTACCAACGGAGAAAGTTTCTAGTAGTAGTTACAACCGCTCCTATACCATGAAACGTAAAGAGGTTAAGTGGTGGGGCGCAGTTTAACAAACAAGGTTACTGTTTTGATTTGCAGTGTGTGTGCGTGCGTAACAACACCTGTTTGTTATTAGTTGTCTAACAATATGCGTTATTCGTTAAATACACAAATTAAAATCCGCGTGATAAGAAAACACAGCATTAGATGCTACGCTGGAACATGGGAAATTTCATTTGCTTTAACTGTGCACCTAATATACAAGGAACCAACTGACAACAACAAGTCAAATGTCGTGAAACATAAAAACGTTTTTACAGTGGCATTTTATTTCAAATGGTCTTTGTGGCTCCCATTGTTTGTTTGTTTTTTCTGTGTGAAATCGGTCCGAATGGTTTTTTGAGTGGTAAAGGTTGGCGACCCCTGATATATGTGCTTATTGTTTCAAGGATAGTAAGAGTAGTGAGCTTAGCCTAATAAACTTGAACTAACAGAAGCCTAAGCAGAAAGTTAATTGACAAGGATCAGAGTATCGTATCTAACGTTTTCTAGTGTCGCCGTCCGTGTGACTTTCCAATATTCTAAATTTATTCCGGAATAATAAGTGTGTAATAAAAAGTGTTCACAAAAAAGGTTAACGCAGCGGTTCTCAAACTGGAGTCCGCGGTCCTTTAGGGCAGGCCAGTCAAACTCGCGGCCCAGTCAACAGCAATTGTAATATTTTGTCTGATTTATCTAATTATACTAAATTTTTCTTACTTTTCAAAGTGAAACCTATTATTTAAACAGACATTTACCGAAATTGAATTTATAGATACAAATCCATATGTTATGAATAGAAACGATAGTAATTAAAACTCCTTTGCCAAAACTTTTGATTTTCAAACTGCCCTAAACAGATTTTGTGTTACTGAAAAGAGTATTACCAGACTAGCAGCCATATGCGTCTGACTTTTGTAGGCCTATTGTGTGCAAACAATGCAAAAAACAGGTATGAAATGTGTCACAATATAGATTATAACGTAATAAACAGTTAAAACTGATCTTCACATTGTGCAGCTCAATCTGTGCATCAAGTTGGAAATTAATCTGGGTTTTGGGGAGGTCAATGGTATATATTTATGATATAAACCTTTTTCTTTACCAATTTCAAAAACAAAAACCAGCAGATAATTGGAGGCTGTTGGTGAAATAAGGATTTGCAATGCGGCCGTCGTAGCGAAAAGGTTGTTTAAGTGTATAAAACTAGATTAAAAATCACATGCAGCCCTCGGCATAATTTCCAAACTGCAATGTGGCCCCCGAACCCCACGAGTTTGACACCCCTGCTTTAGGGCATTTTGCGGGAACCGCGAGAAGGTGGAAGTAATTCTATATTCTCATTTGGCGTCAGTTTGTGCAATTGAATAAGTTTAAATCAAAGTGAAAGTGAGAATCGGCCGTCTCCATTGCTAAACAATAGGCTTTATTGCATGAAAACTAACAAAAATGCAATTTTTCGAGCACAATTGTAATGCTTTTGGCTTGTCTGTGATGTCAGATTTGGATCATTGTTATGCACAATTTTGCATAACTAGCTAATATCCTGCAATCAACTTTCGATTTTCTAAAATACACATTCAAGCTTACGCACCGCGAGCCCTCGAAATAATGGCAAAGGGACCATTCAGAAATTTTTTTCAATGGCAACCCTACATTAGTTCAAGTCAAGTATTTTTTTTTAAAAAACCTTCAATTTCAGTGTATTCTGCATCATCCAAAACATCCAATATGTTTTCCTCTGTTATTTCAATTTCACCAGAATATATAAACTGAATGATATTTGCAAGTCGCTGATGTGGAATCTTTTGCATTTTAACAATGCCTTCATATTTCTCCTTCATCTGCAAAGCAAACCTTAAATGTTTTGGCATGAAGATTCGGTCATCATTGGTAAATATAAAGAAAGGAAACCGCAGTTCCTTAATTGACAATGAAAAAAATAATATGAAAGTGCTAAAAAAAACAAATTAATGCTGCCTATTTTCGCAGATAATATTAAATCTACAAGCTAACCAAGTTTTGTATCACTTTACAACTTAAGAGTTAATTACCTCAATGGTAAACATTCTTCTGAAATAGTTGGAAACAAGCATCAACACACTTTTATGAACTTTGAATTGCTTTCCTTCTGACTCCAGCACCAAATCACAAGTGGAATCTGCTGCATTTCGGTCACTACACAAAATTTAGAAGTTGAGTCATATTTGTTTACAATTGATGTTTTCTTGTCATGAATTTACTCCCAAAACTTACTCATTGAGTAGTTCTCCCAACCAAGCTTGATGTCGCATAACACAATCATCAGTAGGTGCCATTGTTACTGCCTAAAATTATAACCAATACAAAACATACGGCACAATATTATGTTTCATAAAAAACATACTATGAAACAGTGAAAAAAATTCACAAAGCATTTTAATCCTACCATAAAAAATCTTTTAAATAGTCTCCCTAGAATAACTACAATTTGCAGAAACGTAACAAACACTTTTACTTGTTGAAAGAAAACACAGAAAACAATCAGATCAGCTTTGAAATTAAAACGAGAGAAAGTCTGGTCAATAATAACACAAAAAAAAAACAGTCAGCTGCGGCTGTAACATCAGCAAGCATAAAGTAAGACCAGTTAACTGTGACCCATATATGGAAGTTTAACTTCCTTTTGAAACATTATTTATCATTGATATAATTAATCTAAGATTTTTTTATCAAACTGACTTGTTTTACACTTCTGCAGTTTCACTTTTTTGCTGAACTATCTTGAGGTAACTTTCTCCTAGTGCAGTTTTTGTTCTCTTCTGCATGGGAAATCCCCACACGCGAAAGCCAAGTTCTGCCATGGAAATCATTTTTGAAACTTGTGCGTTGTCTTGGTTTTCCAGTTCCACTCTCTTGCAATTTTGATATTCAGCATGTAAGTTTCAAAATTTGTACTTTTAGCTTCGCGACACGAAAACAGCTTACAACTACAGTTACGTAAAAGCCATACAATCTAGGTAAAAATGCGGTTGTTTGCGTAGTAACCTTTACTAAAGAAAAATGCTTGGCCCTAAAAAAAAACTAACCACAAAAATTTACATTTAAGCTTGTTTTACGTAACCTTGTTTTCACATGTGTTACTCTGTTAGCTTTAGGTCAGGTATTCTTATTCATGTTTTTTTACCAAAAATGCTATACAGAACGGCCACTGCTTTTCAGCAGTCCAAGAAAATTTATTTCCTTGCCTTACATTTTGTTTAGGACTTTTCCCTTAACTTTTTTGCCGTTTTCATTGTTTTTGAGTGCTTCCACGTTTTACAACTTGACCTGCACATTTTCGAAAAATGTGCGCACATTTTGACCTATACAATGTGACACCTGCACACTTTCAAAAAAAATGTGCCCATATTTAGCCTTGCAAATTTTCGTGCACATTGTGCAAAAACACTTGCATCCCAGCCTCCAATCAGGTGGTGGGTTTTAAAATAAATGATGTTTACGCATATTCACAAAATGTAGTTTCAGCATAGTCGAGAAAATTTCTTAAATAACTTTTTCAATCTATACACTTAATTTGCGAAAAATGCTCTCAATTTGCTTTGCTACCCAATGCTAACTGATCAGTAACTGTAGTAATTTTTTAACTTACTTTCTTTTTCAAAACAAACTAAAGGTGACCTTGCATACAAATTGGCCTTAACTTTAAATGTTTTGAATGACAATCATTGATGCATATAAGTAAACTGCTAATCATTGAACAAAAGCAGAGAAGAATGATCAACGATTTTGCATATTATTAGTGGGAGGAAAAGAGAGTGAAAAAAGATCTAAAAAATATAACACACATAAACACAGTATATTTGATATGTGGCATTCTCAACACTGAGGTTATAAAATAAAAGCATACCTGAATTAACATAAACGATAATCAGATTGACAATTTTGCATATGTTTTTAGCATCTGTTATATCACAGTATTGATCCTTGCAAACAGATATTAACAAGTCTATAATAGAAACAGTACAAAATGTATCTTATATGAATAAATCGTACAAGTCCAAATTCGAGGAAAATTGAAATAAACACCATATTGTAAAACTTCTGTAACACATTTAATAGCATACTATTATTGTGACAAAAACACATTAAAATCTAAAATCAGTAAAAACGTTTTTTGAAAAACAACAATGACGTAAAAGCTACACACAACAAAAAGAAGATTTAAAACCTCTTAATGTATTGCAAACATGTTACAGTTGGTAGACTTGTTTGTTGCTGAAAACTTAGAAAGATGATAATTATATATTTGACGGAAAATAAAATGGTATTTCCGAGTCAAAACCACACATCAACCTAATTTTCAAATTGCAACAACTGTCTCAGGAAGACTTCTGTCATGGGTTCGAATCTCACTGCTGGCTAGATTTTTCTGGTCTGTGCCTTGCCATATGGTAATGCCTGGGAGACAGGCTTGATTCCGTACTACGCTTTTAGTGGGCCTGGCGTACTATTTTTTTAAAAAAACATCTTTTTCCTTTTTTGATGCGTTTTAATACGACAGACAGCATTTTATAATTTTTAGACAAAATATATTAAATTTACTTAATTAATTCACTACTGATTTATTACTTTATTTGTAAAAATTGGCACTTT
>QLIY01002422.1:0-19450 GCA_003260075.1 Phallusia mammillata | reverse complement strand
ACGATTTGTATCACCGGCGAAATAAACTCAACTCAACTCAACTCAAATAACTCCCCAATAGAATAAAGTGACTTTAAATGCTTTGTTACTTAAACGCACCTTTTTATCAATATTTTGTGTGACTCAAATGTTTATAAATGCGTGTAACTGATTTGACCTCTCATAGCACTAATGATGGCATTAGCGTTTGCTAAACCAGTGGTCGGCAACCGCCGGTACGCGNCTCTACATTAAAATCATGTTGCTGAATCATTGCCAAAAAAACACGGCAGAGCAGTGGTCGACAACCGCCGGTTCGCTGCCCGGTACCGGTCCACGAGGAGTTCGTTACCGGGCCGTATAATTTTTCAGGTTAAATGCTATAATACATTTTGACCATGTATCCCGGGGATCATAGACTAATTAAAGCGTATTTATTGCTAAATATTTGTAGTATAAAATTTCACTGTCAAAAGCGGTCCGCAGTGCAAAAAAGGTTGCCGACCCCTGTGCTAAACCGTTTGATTAACAAGGCATGTCGCCTTTTCAGTCAATTTTGGCTGTTATTTTTCTTAATAAACTTATGAACAGATCCGTGTACAGTCAAACTTCGCCACCCTTTGGGACCGAGAGAAAGTGGCATAGTAGCGAGGGTGGCATAATAGCGAGGGTTGTTTTTAAACATAGCCTTGTGACGTGACAATGTACTGTAATGCCACGTTGTGTTGTACGATTATAATTTATTACAGTATACAGCAGTGGTTCTCAAACTTTTTTTGTTGCGACGCCCCTGGACAAGTTTTTCTGGACTTGCGACGCACCAGCAAATAAAAGTTAATGAGGAAACTTATTATTAAAGTTGGGTTTATTGATACAACAACAAAAAGCCACGAAACAAAACTTTTTTGCGACGCCCTTGGAAAATTGAAACGACGCACCAGGGCGTCGCGACGCACAGTTTGAGAACCACTGGTATACAGTATAATTTGTTACAAAAATACGGATAGATCGTGCCCAGAACAAACAAGATCTGTTAGTTTTGCCGTGACACAAGCACAGAACGGCGTTTACATAACTCGCTGCAAAGCCGTGAAACCTTTTAACATGACCACGTCTGTTTATTCAACGATTTGTTTTTCGTGTTTTCTCTGTTTTATCATGAGCTCAAACCGAAAGTTGTCAGAAGGCCCAATTTTTCAATCCATAATCAGACCGTTAATACAGTAATACCGTACTCTCATGTGTCATAGTATTAAGGGTAAGGGGTGGCATAGTAAATATATTTTCTATTGAATTTAGTTGGTGACGATCAAAAGTGGTATAGTAGCGAGGGTAGCATAATAGCAAGGTGGCATAGTAATGAAGTTTGACTGTATTGTGTTCCAAATGACATAAAATTGTTTGTTAAATTGAGATAAAGCCACGCCGAACCCAAAGTAGAGGGGCACCATTTTATTTTTGAAATAGGCTAACTCCAAGTGATTAAACAGCATAAAATGATAACTGAGAGTTGAAATCGTTTTTACTAAGCATGTCTAATCTTTGAAGATGATATTGGTTAGCTACTCATCTTTACTTTTAAAGCATTTTTTTCTTTACCCCATACCATTTAAAAACGGATTAAACGCACATATTCCACTAGTTTTGGGGTTGTGGTAAACTCCACATTATCAGTATTTCATTATGTTAGTGACAAGCGCTGGGTACTTACGCTTAACGGCGAAAAATTCAAGTGTATTTCCTGGTATATTCTGGGTAAAAATACATTCAAATGTTACAGTTGTTGCTCCTGGTGGCATATAAGCTGGAATGTTTTGTCCGTCACCAGTGAAAGTTGCAACTTTACTACCAGAATGGAAAAACTACAAATAAAGTAGCGTATGTAAAGTTGCACAAAGTTGCAAGTATTGGCCTGAGACTTTCTTGTTGCTGCATTAATCACAACTTAATAGTCAAAACTTTTTTTATTTGAAACAGATCAATTAAAAGGCTTTAAAAATCTAATAATATTAAGTTATTTTAAGTACTGTTCAAAATTGAAACGGCCTTGTATGAAAGATAAGCCATAAAACAGGCACGCTGTCAGTCTTTTTTGGTTTGAACCTGCTTGCCCAAACCTTTGACCCTACGCCATTTGGACAAACCATGGAGACCTTGCACTACCCAAATGAAGTCGAGTGGCACTACCTATAAATGAAGTCAGGTCCGAATCAAACTCGTTTTAATCAAACTCAGTTCAAACCCAAATCGATTAAAAACTTTAGGGTCGAGTTCGGATTTAGTTCATACGTCTCGTATATAGTGGAGGACCAGTTCTTACATTGCACTCGTCGTTACCAAGATCGCCCGACTTCTGGAAAATTGCCCAAGATGGCGTTCCAATGGTTAATGTAGCATTAATGTAGTCACAGTTAGCGTCGATAGTAAAGGATCCCAAGTCAAAGTTTATATCAGGCCCGCAGTAATTGACGACACCTAAAATGCAGATTTGTGAATTAAGTATTTCGGTAAAATAAACAAATAAATTTGTGAATAAACAAAGACACATAATTCACGGCTTTGAAAGTTTTCACAAGAAATAAACAAAGCCAGTATATATTTTTTAGTAAACATAAGGTATAGTCATGAAATGCTTCAAACTAAGGCACCTTTTGTAGTGCGTTCTAAGGATATGAGAGTATTCCAAACAAACAAATATCAATATATCATTGACTTTATCAAAATTGACATATTCATTACCTTCAACAGAATATGTCCTTAAATTGAATAAGATTGAAGTGATAACCACTAACTTCCAAACTCTTAATATGGACATCTTTCTTGGACCAGTTTAAGCTGCACCGCCGTTTTTAAACTGATATTTCTAATGTGTGTCAAACAACACTGCGTTAAGCGGAACGAACCCGAAGGAAACAATTGAGGTAATCAAAGATGTTTCCGCACTGGGCTGTTAGATATGTGTCATAACCTGTGCATAGCACCGATAACGGATTAACAATAAAGAGAACCGGTCACAGTACTTTGCAAAACTGTACCTTACTGATCGCATTTACGAATTCAACAAGTCTGTGGGCCCCACATACGTTTGAATCTCTTTTCAGAGTCCTCGGTGGTTCGCGAATTTAAGTTTGGAACATATTAATGTAGTTAAAGTTGTGTTGATTTGCAATATTGCACTGCACAAAAAGTGCAAGTCAAAAGTTTTATTTGCATTGTCACTTCATCATCACAGTTCCATTGTTGAACGGTTAAATAAACAGCAAGACACCCAAAAAACACATTGGTTTATGGAAACCATTGGATGAGTGTCCTGTTATTTGAATGTTGGTTGAAATCCGTAAAAAATATATTCTTCTCGGACAAGAAATTTGCATTCTGCATCAATAAAATTTAACAGAAACCAAATCTAAGTTTAGCAATCATACTGTCTTTAGGGAGCTCCTATGTGTGCTTTTTTCGAACAAGATACACTGGTTGTGAGTACTAGTATATGGTAATGTTTATGTGGCATCTGGCCTTTTAAAGTATACTGACAAACTAAATTTTGGTTCGCGGCACACTTTGTAGACTGAAAACACAAATAGTATTCAACGTTTTATAGCGTTGACATGCACACCCTTCATTTGTGATTAACCCCCAAACATAAAATGATAATTGTACATTAGGTAACGAATATTTCGCTGTAGACTTTCATAGTCTATAAAGTCACAGTGATTTGAAAACATCCGTAAATGTAAATTAGTACATTACTACAGTAAAACTGATTTAGAAAACAAATATAGACAAAAAGTTAACGTATAAAAAAAACTAGACAAACTATACAAGCCCGACTCTTCAAGTATAAAATAATAATTTCATTTTACTGCATTGCAAGATCAAAACTTGAAATCATATTCGGTCTCTGTATGGGCTCCGTTTACTTTTAACTCATTACCATTTTTTGTAATTCTAGAAAGTTCTTTAGCGCGTTTAAGTGCATCTGATGCTTCCAATGTTTTGCCAAAAGGAGTAAGGCACTGTGTGTTTTTTGTGAAGTGACAATGCACCAAGTAATCCACTTCATAGTAGGGTAACGTACAAAACCAGCTTGTGAATGACTGAAAGCGCAAAGACATCATATACGCCACATAGATTTATGTTTGAATGTTTCATTATACATTCTTTTTGCATATGCTGCAATAATTCAAACGATTTTTGTTGGGATGAACACCAAACATTCATTTTTTTTGCTGTTTAGTGATAGTTTGTTAAGCTCTAAAGGATAATTAAAAACGCTGTCTAATATCATCGTTGCGCATGGCTTTAAGCAAAAATGTTAACGATAGCAGGTAAAAAGTTATGTCAACTTAATTGTTGTCCTATGCCTTGCTAACTTATCAACAAAAGTAATCATTCAGAGGTTAGAAAGAGTGTATTATGTGTGTTTATTTGCATTCTGTTTATATATAAAGTGCACAGTCAGGCACGTACATGATATGTATTAAAACATGGGTCGGCAACCCCTGGTACGCGTGCCAAGGTTGGCTAGCTAGGTGGTTTTCATGGAACGCCAACCGGTTTGCGTGTTACATTAAAGTAAAAATTTAACTTGTTACACTGCTTGTTTATAGTTTTTATCATGCAATTGTCTTAAAATTCAGCCTTACATGCACAAAACACTCTGCTTACTCTTTATTATTAATATTTGTTGCCACGAACCAGTATTATTTGGAAAAACGTTGGCACGCGAGGTCATTATCACATGGAAATAACAAGTAAATTGCCACACGTCGCCTAAAAGGTTGCCGACCCCTGTATTAATACCATTAAAGGACGTTATATATCATTTCTTTTTTGTCGCTAGCGGACTTCCAAACGTATACAACAGTCAAGGTTGCTAGTACGACGAAGAACACGTAGAGAAGAAACGTCATATCGTTGGACATTCTGTGCTCCGATTCAGTATCTTCATCTGTGTGAAAAAGTAGTGTTTGTTAACTTAGCATTACATATGCTGAAACTAACCGACAGGGTTTCTTTCGGTGGTTTCTTTTCCTGTCGAACCCCACCCTCTTTCCCTAACACGGGATGTTAGTTCATAGGGCCCCCTCCACTAGTCCCACCACCGTTACCCCAACCCCCAGTCGTGTTTACCCACAATGCGTCAACCTCGCTTTCTTGTGAAACCCGGTTACCTAACGTCTTTTAATACGGTGTAGCTGAAGCGCATTCGACCATTATCCACCAATTGTGCCCTTTACTGTTTTGCACTCCATAACGTTTTAACGGTGCGCATCTATTTCCGGCTTGGTGATTGTTTTGAGTGCTATTGTGTGCTATCGCTATGTTTACCAAGCGAAATAAACTCATCTCTCTCATTTCTCATTTGCATTTGAAACTATTGCCATCATTGCCGAGAGAATGTGCTCACAAGCTTGTTCAAACCTCGACTTCACCACTCAAGTTTTTTTGATGAGTAACCTTGGACTTAAGCTTATAAAGAAAGCTGATTGATCGAACCGAGTTGTAATTACTAACTTCACCATAGAAATCAAAGTAAATATGACTATTTAAAGGACTGGTGGAGTAACTAACAAAGTTTACTGAAAGTTTGCTAAACACCGTTGGGTGGCATAAAGAGCATACTAATTATCAAGTCAAAAAAGAGTAAACTAAATTTAAGCTCAGGAGTTTTAATTTCGTTAGTTCGAATGTTATTTTTTATGAAACCTCCACCCAATCCTAATAGCCCTGACTGTCAGCATTTTCACAGAATTTTGCTGCTTTGAAATATTTGCCAATGCTCTTTGCGCCACCTATCGGTTTTTAGCTAACTTTGGGACGTGTGGTGTGAGTTCACATGCTAGTAGTTTTTTGAATCGGACTAGAAACATAGATGACAGCTCTTTTGGGAATTGGCGTTTTGAAAGCGTCCCGCCAACCAAGAAAAAATAATCGAAATTAGCTCAGATTAAGGAATTGAATTTACCTATGCATATTTTCCCACCCTCTGTCAGGCGTCTTCCCGCATGGCAAGAACACTTCACTTCGTTCTTGAACATCTCACATTTGTCCGAGCACATCCCGTTGTCCTAAGTGTGCAAGAAATTTATGTTGTAGTTTTTGAGAATAACATGGTAATTTGTCGTTACCTTTTCGCATAGGTTATTACGAGTTTGAAGGACTTGTAGTGGCCCAAACGATAGGCGCCTGGGTTCATCTAGATTTACTGATCGTCGTTTTCTTCCTGGACCACCGCATGTCTACAGGAAGAATTGTTGAGATTTAGGAATGCGAAATAAGAATATTAAACATCGCAACTCTAATCAGAACATAAAAGTCGACTTTGGGCAAAATATTCATTTTAGTTTCAATTACCAGGACAGTACATTCCCCAGTAGAATTCTGGCAAACACTTGCGTCGCAGTGAACGAAGATCTCCTGCTCGGCGTCAGAGAAATTAGTCCAGGCGAAGCTCTTGAACTTGAAAGTGGCAAAGTTCGGTTTGTAATTTCTTGTCACCCCTCGTGTGTCGGCCGGCTCATTTCCACTTATTACTACACAGCTGGAATAATAAATAATACCACATATTTTATGCTAAAACATCCAGCCAATAAATGGCAGTTAAGCTGAAGAAAGTGTATTAAGATGGCCACACTCGCCAAGACTGCTAAAGGCTTGTCACCAACTGCACCGATGATATCCTATAGTGTGAAACAGTGGGTTTGTATATGCAGTTTACATACGTTGCGGTTTTTATGCAAACTTCTGCTACTAAAGGGGGGGGGGAGAGAAATTAGTCCAGGCGAAGCTCTTGAACTTGAAAGTGGCAAAGTTCGGTTTGTAATTTCTTGTCACCCCTCGTGTGTCGGCCGGCTCATTTCCACTTATTACTACACAGCTGGAATAATAAATAATACCACATATTTTATGCTAAAACATCCAGCCAATAAATGGCAGTTAAGCTGAAGAAAGTGTATTAAGATGGCCACACTCGCCAAGACTGCTAAAGGCTTGTCACCAACTGCACCGATGATATCCTATAGTGTGAAACAGTGGGTTTGTATATGCAGTTTACATACGTTGCGGTTTTTATGCAAACTTCTGCTACTAAAATACACTGCTGTCACAGGTCATGTTGCATGTATAAAAATACAATTTTTACGAGGTCACGGTGGTTACAGGTTACATACTTAACCACCACATACCTGGAATCTATGATCGGATACGACGGCATGCTAGTTGGTTCCGAAGTCTGTGTTGCCCAGCAGGTTTCAAGCTAAAAAGCATTTGATTTAGATTTAGGTCTTTGAATTTTGTACTGAATCACAAAAACGGTTTAGTGGCCCTAAAACAATCTACAACTTTACCTGCAAAATGTAGTCGTTTACGGTACTTGGAATACTATTCAGCTCCACTTTTGCGTAAACGTATTCTGGGACAACGATTACCGCGTTAGCTTGGAGAGCAACCGAAGAGGTTTCATTATCATAGAGGTTAAATGTAGTGTCAAATTCCCCAGCCACTGGATCGCTCGCAGAATGGACTTCACTACAAAAACGTAAGACTTGGTTTTTCACGCACGCTTATAACATATATAAGCAGGGTTGGCATACCGTCCTTATTTCTAAGATTTGTACTTATTTTAAAGGGCTATGTCTTAGAAAAGTTCATTGTCCTTATTTCTAAGAAATGTCCTTATTTTTGACTTGAGTCCTTCGTTTGTTTTATTTTTAACAATTACAAGGCAAATTCCTGCTACAGGAAAAAGTAAACTTAGACCTGAGCTGTTGTAAGATGCACTAAGTATTGTTTACGAACAAGGAGTTGCTGGAACAGATTGTTTCTGGCCAAATATATGGTATGTGATATGTCATGGCTCGTAAAAATGCATAGATTTGTTCAAAAACGTTTGTTTCGTTTCGTATGAAAATTTAATTTTTTGGTTGTCCTTAATTTTGGTTTTAAGTCGATGGCAACCCTGTATATAAGCAATCTGAGATGAATACATTCATACTGGGAGCACTGAAGCGTCGATGCAGCTAACACAGCATACTTATCGATAAATTATGCTGCTCAGGAGACCAGGTAATTCGGATAACGGCTTCAATAGGCCGTACCATAATCCATATAAACAAGTATATTTACTTGACCCGTGGCATCACATTGACTGAGGATACTTCGGCTGTGGCGTTTAGTTCGCAGGTAAAGTTGAGGCTATAACGAATGTAGCGTTGTATTGCGACATCAAGGTCCATCAACTTCTGGTTCCAAATTGTGTNAAGTTGAGGCTATAACGAATGTAACGTTGTATTGCGACATCAAGGTTCATCGACTTCTGGTTCCAAATTGTGTAGACGTTTCTTATGACATCAGGATTGGACATCTATAAGTACATATTTTAGGTCATTTCATGCCCAAATCCGCTTATGTTTTGCCACATTTTTGGTCAGCATGTTTATTTTGTCATATTTTGATGTTTTCGTGGGATTTATTGACGTAAAAAGTTAGTGCTACTTTCTAGAAACTATACAGCCCACATACATTGAAATAAGCTGCAGGGGTTTTCTAGATAAGGGAAAAAATAACACAACTCACATCACTCAATAGAGGACATTCGGTGATGTTAAACTCAAAAAAGGCGTCTTCAAATGTCGAGCGGCACTTTGGGTTGATGCCCGGCACATCCTCCGACGGATACGGTGAGATATAAAACTCATCACCAGTGGTTGCGTTAAGAGCTGTTCTGTCTTCGTTAGTTAGTCTGGAAACAACTTTTAAGTGACGTTTTTCAAAAAAATAATTCTGTTTGTGTCTTAAATTAAGTCAAAGCTGTTGTAAAATGTTTGAATAATTTGGGGAGTAGCCTATTTGTTATGAAACCAGTGGTAAAAGTTAGCCGTGGTGGGATTCAATTTTTTGTCAGCCGGTTCTATCACAAAAGTCATATTTTTTCAGCCGGTTCTTTACAAAAAGCCCATTGACAGTAACCATAATGCTAACCGGTTCGCTGATCTCACAAAATTTCGTGAGACGGTTTTGACTGGGTAAAATTGCCGAACTTTAGGGGGACAAATTAGCTGTCAGTTTTAAATTCGAACACCATGCACTTCTGTTTTCAGCACGCCAACAAATATAACGCAGAACAAAACCATGCTGAGGAGTCTGTTCACTATAAAGTAAACAAAGAAAGAACTTCGACTTACTTTATAAGCACAGTCTCGCCACAAGAGGAAGGACCTTTGGCTAAAACCAATAAATTTGAGTTAACTTTTTAACCAACAAAACAAACGCAGTTTTCTAAATCGGGCTGAAATTTAAAACACTATGTGCACACGGATCTGTTGAAAAGTTCAATGACGAATATAACGGCCCGAATAGATATAAATTTGTTCCCAAGAGTCAACATGGCATGCTGATAGGAAACGTATAAAATTGCCTAACGTATAAAAAGTTTCCTAGGATTAGCACAGTTAGATAACTTTGAAATATTTGGACGAGTAAATGAAATAAAAGCTGAGAACCTCTGGTAAAACAAACCCAGGAAGTCATTTTGATTTAGTGGCTTAAACTCCTACTGATCAAGGTTCGTTTGAGTTTCATTACCGAAATCAAACCATCCGTGTGTAGCGGTGTTCGTACTCGCAGAGACGTAATACTGCACTGACACAATTGGTACATCATAAACTGAAAATTTTTTGGAGCTTTCAGAAACGCTTCCATCCTTGGTAGTCCATGATACCACAGATTTTATGTTTGCTGTAACCTGCAAACATAGTTATCTTGCGATGACAACTAAGATGCATAACAACACCATATATGGATTTAAAAATATTTTTTGGTCATATTTTTATGTCTATAAACGCCATAAGCGTGCTGAATGATCGGTATATTTCGTTTGTCATTATTTTTGGCTGCAAGTCGGTGGCAACCCTGTCTAAACCTAAATGAAGTTAAATGAAGAGTAATTGAGGTCACTCGTGTTTTAAATATTCTTCTGAAATTTTTAACTTTGCTGGCTAGGAAAAATGCTTGCCCGAGTTGAAAAAAAATATAGGTCCATTTACTCTTGGCCTCGCCATTTAAAGAGGGTTAAGTTGGTAGGCATACAAAAAGTCATCAGGTGGTACGTGATCCGTTTAGATTTGAGAACCACTGCACTAGAACAAGCTACTAGCCGGAAAAAGCTACGCAGCGTGGGATGGAGTGAAGCGCGAAATGACAAAAGACATCCTGTCAGCTGAAAAAGTATAGTACCGGCTTAATTAGTAGCCATATGCGTCAGGCTTTTGTACGCCAATTGTCGCAAACAATCATAAACAGTTAAGACTGATCGTCAGACTCTTCAAGCCGATCTGTGCATCAGGGCAGAAATTAATCCGGGTTTTTAGGCCCCATTAAATGATAAACGTATTTCTTCACATCAGTAATTTGAAAACAAAAATAAGCAGACAATTGACGGTCGTTGGTCAAATAAGAATCTGCGATATGGCCGCCATAGCAAAAAGGTTGTGCACCATAGGTGTAATAAGTTAAGTAGATGTTTTTTTACGCTGACTTTCCCTTAACCAACAGAAATTAGATCGACGACTTACTTTCACAAAAGAGTACTCGTTTGGAAGATGTAATTGAACAAAATTGATGTCATAAGAACCCAGATTATCGAGTGGGGCGATCAAAGTCCACGAACAGAACGTTGGGCCGGGAGGACCGGCGTCTCCACCAGGAGACTCAAACATGTAGGGAAGATTATTCTCAAATAGATACGTTGAACAATTTTCTAAAAAATAAAACACAACATGATAAAAATTTATACCATTAATGAGGAAAATAACTTCCCAAATAAAGTTTAAAAGCGACTGAAAGTCTTTGTTACTTAAACGCACCTTTTATCAATCTTATGTGTGATTCAAGTGTTTATAAATGCGTGTAACTGATTTGACCTCTCACAGCACTGATAATGACATTAGCGTTCACTGAACTGTTTGATTAACAAGGCATGTCGCCCTTTGAGTTTATTTGAGGCGGTGGCAAATTGTGCCTAAAATACTTGGGATGCTTCACCTAGTGTTAAGCCTTTATAGAACATAAAAAGGTCAACATATAAAAAGCCCCTTCCAGTGTAGCAATGGTTATTGTGGAAAAACGATAGTGTTTACTGTTGAGACTTTTTTGGCTTCGTTCTAGAAGGATTTGTTACATTTTTATTGACACAAAGGGCTCAAACGCAAAAGTTTCTAAAAATTGAATTTGCTTGCAAACATTTTCCACACTGTGTGTAAAAAAAAGTTGTAACCAAGATTTAAAATTGTCATCAGTCAGGTATTTCAGAGTTCCTGTTCCTTCTTCAACTGTTTGTTATGTATTTGATTTTCAGTAAGGCATTTAACTTCACAGTTTGCAAAAACATTTTTTGGGTACTATTTAAAATTAAAACTGTGTATTTTTTGTTGTTACTTATTCCTCTCTGATATATTTGGAATAAAAGGTGTTATCTCAATTTTTCTTTGCAGTTTTTAATTAAATAACAACTGGAAAACCCCACATGCAGTCATTTTGAACACAATTACCTCTAAAACAAATAAGCTTAGAAAAAACTTTAAACTTAAAAATAAACTTTAAAGCTTAAAAAAGAACCAATTAACTGTACTTATTGTCGAACTTAAGAATGTGGTACACTGGTTTTGCTTTGGCACAAATAACGTCATTAACTGGGGTTGTGAAGAGCACAGCCCCACCATAGGTAACGGTTTAAATACAAAAATTCGATGAAGGGGGAAATCATACTTAACCATTAAAAATATTGTGATGAATGTTATTTGCAGTATACTAGCAGAAATATCAAGTAAAATAATCTAAGGGTGCTACAGCCCCGCAGTCCCGAAGCAGGAATCTTCAGTTCCTTATTTGAAAGGAATCAAACAAACGTCGTTACAAATAAAAACACAAACAAAGTTTGACTTATGGCACCAAAATCAACACACTTTTTTTCCTTTTAACTTACTGTCTGCAAAAGCACCTTTTTCAATGACCAAAGTCAAATGTATTTTAGCTTTAAAACTTATGCCACATCAGTGTGACGCCATAACACATTTTCAAGGCATGAATGAGCATAACGAATTCCTGTTTTGTTTGTTATTGTATGATTTGCAATGAGAAACGATTCGAACAAGATTTGTAAAAAAATCTTTTTTTAATGAGAATATCAAAGTTTCAAAGACAATAAAAGTTATTTATCTTCACTTTTAAAGCATTTTTTATTTGTATCATACCGTTTAAAAACGGATTAAACGCACATATATCACTAAGGTTTGGGTTGTCTTGAACCCCGCATTCTCAGTATTTCATTATGTTAGTAACAAGCGCTGGGTACTTACGTTTAACGGCGAAAAATTCAAGTGTATTTCCTGGTACAGTATTCTGGGTAAAAATACATTCAAATGTCATAGTTACTGATACGGTTGTCTCGTAGGCTAGAATGTCTTGTCCGTCACCAGTGAAAGTTCTAACTTTATCTCCAGTCTGGGTAAGCTACAAATAAAGCGCTTAGCATATGTAAATTTGTACAAAAAGTTTGATTATGCAGCAGTATAACTTATTGATCAAACTTTTGTTATTGGAAAGACATCAATTAAGAACGAATGCTTTTTTCTGCTTTTTGGAAGAACGAATCTTGATCGGGCTTCTTAAAAACGATTCGGGTTCGTGCTGGGTTTCGGGTCTGTACTTTCGGGCCCGTTTACAACTCTGCTGCTATTGACTGCTTATAGTTTAAAGCAGGGGTCGGCAACCTTTTTTTACTGCGGACCGTTTTTAAACTGACATTTTTTCGCGGACCGGCCTTAAAATAACTACAAATATTTAGCAATAATAATGCATAAATTAGTTTATTATTCCGGGATATATGAGCAAAATGTTTTGTAGCATTTAACTGAAAAATTATACTGCCCGGTAACGAACTCTTCGCGGAACGGTACCAGCCTGCGGTCCGGCGGCTGTCGGCCAGTGGTTTAAAGAGTTGCATGCAGATCTAGTTCATACGGTTCTGGTAAAGTACATTCTTACACTGCACTCGTCGTTACCAAGGTCGCCCGACTTCTGGAAAATTGCCCAACCTGGAGTACCAATGGTTAATGTAGCATTAACGTAGTCACAGTTGTCGGCGATAGTAAAGGATCCCAAGCCGAAGATATTATGAGGCCCGCAGTAGTTGCCGAAACCTATAATGCAGATGGGAAAGGAGAGAACTTTGGTAAAATAAATACTTCAGTTAAATTTTTAAATGAAAAAATCTACACATTTTATACTTTTGAAAGTTCATTGACAACAAATAAGCAAAGCAAGTATATACAAAAGGTAGGGTCATGAAATATACCAAAAAACACCATCTGTGGTGTGTGATAAGGATACAAGAGCATTCTAAACAAACAAATGTTAAAATAAAATAAAATCATTGACTTTATCAAAATTGACGTATTCATTACCTTCAACAGAATATGTCCTTAAATTGAATAAGATTGCAGTGATAACCACTAACTTCCAATCTCTTAACATGGCCATCTTTCTACCAGATTAAGCTGCACCGCCGTTTTCAAACTGACTTCTGTTGTGTGTTTCTGTTGTGTGTTACACAACCCCGCGTTTTGCGGAACCAACCCTTTACGCGGAACGAACCCTGGAAACAATTGAGGCAATCAAACATGTTTCCGCTCTAGGCTGTTAGCGATGTGTCATAACCTGTGTATTGCACCCGTAACGGATTTACAATGAAGAGAACCGACCGCTGCACGTTTGCAAAAAATGTACCTTACCTGTTGTTAGTCCGGTAGTCTCCAACATTTTTGCAATGTAACTGACACGCATTTACGACGTTTACACGTCTGTGACCCCACACACGTTTGAATCTCTTCTCATAACCCTTGGTAGTCCGCGACCGCGACCCAAGTTCGAACATATCGATGCTTAGTTTAATCTGTGCTGTTTTCCAATAGCGCAGTGGTCACATATTCTCAGTTTACACGAAGTGTTGTGTTGTGCATAAAGAAACTTTAACAGAAACGAAAAGTAAGTTATGCATTTAAACCGTCTTTGGAAATTTTAAATCTTTGTGTTAAATCTAAGCATGTTCTTCCCTCGTAGCAATTGCTTCCCGGCCAAGGATAGGCTCAAAACTAATTCATTTAAATTTTCAATTTGCAGTTTCATCCAAATGTCACATTTCTTATCAAAATGATCTACTGCACATCTTTGTCTCTAAGGCATAGAATTCAAGTCCGAGGTGGCAATTAGCAATCATTTTAAGGACACTTTTGTCGAAAATCATTTTGCTGTAGTCTGGTTAGATGTAGCAACTATAACAACGCAATATCATAAAATGACTTTGCCACTGATGAATTGCCCAGAAAGTAAGAGCACTTTTATGCGATTTTTATTTGGCATTTCACGGGTTGAAGTTTGCCGAAACGGTCTCGCCATATTTGAATGAAGTTAAGCAAACACTCTCCTATCCGATGTAACAGTAGTTGTTTCTTTGCTGGTGATTTTGTCTTAGTCAACAATAACTTTCTCAAGACCACTTCCTGGCCTAAATAATAGGTGTGATCGCTGCACGCATGTTGTGCTGCTTCGTGGTAAGCCAATGCCGCAACTGTAAATCAATACCAAAATTTATCTTAGATATGTTTACGTTATATGTTTAGTTAGAGCCGTGTTTCTAACGATCTGGGGGTCTCACAGCACTTTTGAGGGGGCTGTGAAACGCAACCCAACTCAAGATGATTTAATCTGTATTATAAATGCTTTCCAAGTGTCTTCTATTGGCACGGTAACTCACACGACAATTTGATTTGAAAGGGGCGAAACAGCATTTGCGAATAAATGTTTCTATAAATTGGGTTTCCGCCTTTTCTTGAAATAAAAAGCGCAAAATAGTGAAAAAGTTCATGGTGACGTGCGCCATGACCACAATTTTAGGGTCTTGCTGAAGGTGTTCAATCTTGCAAATTTATGATAATCTCAATATGGCAGTAAAAACTTTTCTATGTGTTCCTACAGGGGTCGCGTTGTGTTAAAAAACTTCCATACGGGGTCGCGAAGTAAAAAAGGTTGAGAACCGCACTGAGTTACTGATTGTATGTATAGTGTCGGGTTGAGATTTCGGTACTACAATGGAAAATTTCGGCATTGCTTGATGATGATAAACGAGAACAGAATATGTCCTTTAATTTAGTAGGATTGCAGTGACAACCACTAACTTCCACTCTCTTATAATGGTCATGTTACTAGGACCTGATTAAGCTGCACCGCCGTTTTTACACTGACATTTCTGTTGTGTGTTAAACAATACTACGTTTCGCGGAACGAACCTGAAGAGAAACAATTAAATTGATCAAATATGTTTCCGCACTAGGCTTATGGAGATGTGTCATAACCTGTGTATAGCACCCGAACGGTTTAATAATAAAGAGAACCGACTGTTGTACGTTTGCAAAACTGTTCCTTACCTGTTGTTAGTACCTGTTGTTAACATTTTTGCAATGTAACTAACCGCATTTACGACGTTTACACGTCTGTGGGCCCCACATACTTTTAAATTTCTTCTCATAACCCTCGGTAGTCCGCTACCGCGAATCCAAGTTCGAACATATCGATGCTTAGTTTAATCTGTGTTGTTTTCCAATAGCGCATTTGTCACATATTCTCAGTTTACACGGAGTGTTGTGTTGTGCATAAAGAAAATTTAACAGAAACGCAAAGTAAGAAAAATGTTGTGCATGAAGAAAATTTAACAGAAACGCAAAGAAAAATTCCGTCTTTGGGAATTTTAAATCTTTGTGTTAAATCTAAGCATGCTCTTCCCTCGTAGCAATTGTAAAGCGCATAATAAAAATTAACAGAAACTAAAGGTAAATTAAGCATTCAAACAGTCTTTGGGGAGCTCCTATGTTTTTGCTGTTTGTGTTAATAACTTTCTTGGGCCAATATCAAAGAATTAAAGGTGTTTAGCTTGCAGGCACCTTTAGTTGCTGTTGTGCGGATTTGCATTAACCATTCCAGTACAGCGTACAGTGTCCGTTTGCACAGTAGCCTGCTGCCGCGACATAAACTCAATTCATTATAACATTAGTTGAGGCACAACAACTAATCACCGCACAGCATCAGGTAAAAGATGTGGATTTGGCATGCAAATCGCTTTTACTTTAGTTTTAAACGGTTATTTTGTTACCCCACTGATAACAAAATGCTTAAAAACAGGATCGTCATTAAAATTGCTGATTCAGCAAATCGGTTTTTCGGCACATCTGGTATGTTCTCGGATACGAACAGCAAGCGTCAAATCCGGACGCAGAGATTGTGTTGCAGTAGCGACTAGCGACTGAGTCAAAAGTCCGTGTGAAGTGAAAAATAGTGGAAGAAATGACAAACTAAAACACGCTTTACTTGTTTTTAAGGTATTGGTATTTGCTCCAATACCACCAAAGTATCGGACAAGTACCGATACCACATATAGAATCGACGCACTTTAGACTGGAAACACAAAAACTATTTAACTTTTTTGGAGCTTTCAAGCACACCCTCCGTTTGTCATAAGTCCCCAATTTCAAAGAGAAACAAACAAGCCATAGAACATGACGACAGCAACTCGTGTTATTCTCAAATAAAATGAAAGTAAAAACCAAGCAGCAAGTAAAACCTGTAAAAAAGCATAGTATTTAAAACCACAAAAACAAGTGAGTATGGCATTTGTTTTACGATGTGGGTGTTCTTCGACGAGAATTTTTAACTTTGGAGCAAACGTGTGATTGTGTTTTAAGCATGTTTTGTAAGAAAGTAAAATACATTAATATGTTAAAAAATACAATGAGAAGAAGATCTTTACCAAGCAAGACTACCTAGTCTACCTCGATGCACTGGTTAATCACCTAAATTTGAAAAAATATTAGCTATTTCAGAGAAGGCATAAATCCTGTTTTCGTCACATCGTAAACATTTACCTTTGTTTCATTTTATGTGTTAATAAATATAGGGCTCGTGGAGCAGTAACAGGGTTTTGGTCTTGTTTTGCTTTGCAAGTGTTAAAATTGGTGTGGTATGAAATGGATGTCAATTTTGTAATACATGTTACATATTCATTCTTTAAGATAAACATATGTGCTGGAGGAGACCAAATGAAAAGTGTTACAAAGTCGACTAATCAAAAATTACAATATACATCCAAAACAACCTTGTTTGCATTACCTAACATGTTGATAGGTGTTGATTGTAGTCTGGGCGAAATAGATTGTTATGTTTTGTCTATTTGTATAGTATTTCCGCATATAGTTAGACATTATTTTTTTAAGATACCTAATGTTGTGTTCTACTTGTGGTTATCCTTTTGCGAACGCACAACAGGCTTGATTTGCTTTCTAATCGAGTCTCGTACAGGATCATAATATTGAGCCATAAACGCGTAAAGCAAATACATTCAGGGTTTAAAGCTAAACTAACCGGGGGGGGGGAACCTAATGTTGTGTTCTACTTGTGCTTATCCTTTTGCGAACGCACAACAGGCTTGATTTGCTTTCTAATCGAATCTCGTACAGGATCATAATATTGAGTCATAAACGCGTAAAGCAAATACATTCAGGGTTTAAAGCTAAACTAACCTAATGTTTACCTAAATTGTTGGACGAATGCTGTGTTGAAGGTGGGTGTTAATCCTAAACTAACCTTCATGTCTGTCCAACTGTTGGAACAATGTTTAAAGAGTTTAAAGACAGGTATGGAAAAACACATCGTTAGAGCGGTTGTTGCAAGCCCGAACCGGCGCCATAGTGCTTGAATAAGTGTGGAAGCTAAGGTTTAAAGACATCAATTGTTCTACTGAGACGACAATTTCAGTAATCATTTGCGACCTTCCAAGGCAAATGATCTGATGCTTTGCGTTTAGACAGTTGAAATGTGACTTTGATTCGGCAAATCTGCTTGCATGGGTTAGTTAAAGTTGTTAAAAAAATTTCCAAGTCGGATAATGAGTAAAAATGAAGCAAGGATCAAACATTTGTCAATCCAACTACGAAAGTTTTGTGGGAACGATGGCAGGGAACAAAATGTGAAAAAATGTGCTGAAATATTTTATCAATTAGGTCAAGAGTATTTAAAATTATCGGAAAATTATGTTGATAAACATGATCAAAAGATTTCACTTATTAGAAGTGCAGTGCTGTTCAATGCAGCAGCAGTACGAAGATCAAAAAACGTTAACATGATAAAACAAGACCTTGCTAAACTCTGTCGCAAGGCTTTAACGCTTGCAAAAGCTAAATTCATGGATAGTGACTGGCTTGCGCTAGCACAAGAAGTCTTCTTGCGAGTAAGTGGCCTGAGAACCGATGTCAAATGTTCTATGGAGAAAGAGAAAACAACAGTTAACATGCCATGGTCCGAAAAAGCAAAAATGACGGAGTCGAGACAAGACTTCATTACTACTGAGTACAAATTCATTATGAGTGATATTATGGAGCACACTATTTTGACATTGGGAACTCCGCCTTGTCGCTTTGCCCTGATTGGAATGGGCTCTTTGGCCAGGCACGAAATTACACCCTATTCGGATTTTGAACATGCATACATTTTGGAAGATAATGTACAAGAAAGGGTGGACTATGAAGAAATACTTGAATATTTTAGATGGGTTTCAGTTATTTTTCATTTGATTGTCATTAATTTTGGTGAAACGATTGTGGCCAATGTGTCACTGCCACATATAAACGACCAAATTTGTACAGAAAACGACTGGTTTTTCGATGAAAACACACCACGTGGAATCTCTTTCGATGGAATGATGCCCCACGCATCCAAATTTCCATTGGGCAGAAGTGAAACAAAATCAAAGCAGTGGAAAACTGAGCTGATTAAACCTGTTTCTGAAATGCTTCAATACTTAGAAGCGGAAGAATCCTTGAAAAATGGCTACCGTCTTGCTGAAGTTCTTCAAAATTCGTGTTTTGTTTGCGGTTCAGAACCAGTGCATACATCATATGAAAAAAGAATTGCAACTTTGCTGCAGTAAGACGGTCTTAAAAATGTCATTGCTGGTTTGAATGAAGATTTTCAAAACTTCAATCCAATAAATACCTTGCCAAATTTACATACAAAACAACAGTTTAACGTAAAGCGGGGGGGGGGAATATATAGAAGCACCAGTTTGTTCGTTGCAGCTCTGGGTCACATTCATAAGATCCCAGCTCAATCTTCATTTGAAATCATTCGTAAACTATGCGAGGCTAATTTCATATCCGAATCTTTCAAACAAAACATTCTTTTTGCATTGTCTTTGGCATGCGATGTCCGTCTTCGAGTTTACATGCAACAAAACGGACAGTACGACTTGGTTAATGGGGGGGGGGAAATTTAAACCTGTTTCCGAAATGCTTCAATACCTGGAAGCGGAGGAATCTTCGAAAAATGGCTACCGTCTTGCTGAAGTTCTTCAAAATTCGTGTTTTGT
>QLIY01002421.1:8613-19452 GCA_003260075.1 Phallusia mammillata | reverse complement strand
ATAAAATGTTTTTGACCTAAGTCTGACAGATTTTGAAACCCACAGTGCGATTTGGGTGAATGAACTACATGAGTAATATTCTGATGTCTGTGATTATTTTCCTTACCGTTTGTAAGGGGATAATTTGTGGTATTCCTGAATATTTTTTACACGCTCTGACAGTAGTTGGTGGGGCGCCATCTAGCGCATTTGCTATGAATCATTGTTGTATTCGACACAAACGCAGAAAGGCCAGCTATCAAAATGACTTCATAACATATGCAACGATAAGTTGTTCAATCTTAGGTGGCATGCTTTGCCAAATACTGTATTCTGGCAGCAGTTATCAGAAACAACCCAGTTAAAAATATATGAAATTGTTTCTGTGATATGAAAACCAAAAACAAGGTTTAAAATGCCATTGCAAAATGTGTAGGCACTAAAATGTGTTATTTAATTTGTTATGTATAGCAACGGCATTAAATATAATAAAAAGTGCCATTTAGCTGAAAAATGCTATTTTATGGTTTTGTCTGTATTTTGCATTTAAACTTATGCTCTTAAGTGTTTTTTTTTACCCTTTCATTTGGCATTAGATTGGCCAAGCTAATAAACTGTTTATGTTTTAATAAGATTTCAGTTTAAAGTAAATCGAGTGTTATTCTAAAGGTAGAAGATTAATTTTAAACTTTCTGTTCGTTTATTGCGTTGTTTGGTTGCTTATTGGTTCTTGTATTTTCTGCTTTATTCCTCTTGTAAGCCAAAAAGATTGTCAACCCACCAGATGCAATTCATACAGCTCCACTAGCCCATCCTAAGTAAAGTCTCTTGCCATAAACATATCTGCTAAAAGAGGTTAAACAGGTAACATAAACAGGTAACACGTTCCCCAAAGCAGTGCCGGTTTGCGAGCAGTCCGTTACCGGGCCGTTTTCAGGTTAAATGCTTCCAATATTTTATTTTGCCTATGTGTCCCTATATTATCCCTATATATTATTTATTTTGCCTATGAAAACTATCGTTTCGCTTTGACTTGTACATGGTTTTAACTCAGAGTACACCACAATTAGGTTTTTTACATATATACTGTACACGATTTTTCCCGCATTAGACAAATTTTGGTCTTGCGTGAAACATAGTCTCTTGCTCTTTTTCAAGCACAAAAACGGCCATACACAACGGTGATACCAGTAAGGGGGATTTATGTAAAACTGAAAGAGGGTAGAAAACCGGGAAAGCCCCAAGTTCGCAACAACTGATTCGCTCTGTGACGTGACTGTTAACATAAATAACCAAGGCAACTTCCTGCACCGAAATGTGTAGAGAAGGTACGAAAATGATTACATGGATGCTTGGGACCCAAAAAAGTATGGAAGTAATTTAAAGCATTACACTGCTCGTTACTCATTTAAAAATTAACCCCCATTATATAAATAACCCCCCTCAAGAACATCAAATGGTAAATACTTTTGATTCGGGCTTGAAATATAACGAGCAAAATAGATATTCAACCTTATTAGTCAAACTGTTACTAAAATCGAATGTATTTTGGATAGAATGAAACTTATCGAAAATATTTCTATAATTAGAATTAATAAAGTTCTAAATTTTTAAAGTTCTAAAAATTATTTTTCTAAGAAACGCGCGTCCCGAATCCGAAAGTACAAGCACAAACCCGAATCGTTTTGAAAAGCCCGTTTTGGCCCGAAAGTTAAATAACAGGCCTCAAAACGAACGCAAAAGTCATTCTCGAACCAAGCCCGTTTGTGTTAAACCAAACCTAAGCCCGAACCCGGCCAGCACTCAAACCCGACCCGAAAACTCCGGTGCACCTCACAACTGTGGACGTACACATCTAATGTTGCTTATAGTGTCTCTCGGTACACTTCAGAAGCTTGTGTGAATAAAATATAGATGTCGAAAACTTTATAGCCATCTTTTCCTGGATTATAACTCATTCATAGATACACTACACTACGCAATTAAAAACTGGTCGATGACGTTCACGTTAATAGCTACAACGTCATTTCCTTTACAGTAAACAGCTACGTAGTTCGGAAGTGGAACTGTTTGCCACAACTAGGCGGACATTTGTTTGCTTTATTTTGATATTTGTGTGTGTGTGTGTAATTTTGTAAAAACGACACACCTTTTGATGAAGTGCTTGACCTTTTGAAACGAGGATTATATGACGTTGGTGTACAGCATGAACAGTTTGCTATACAGAAAAAAATACGGCACCCCGTAGCTGACCTAGAACAAGTCATTTTAAAAACATTAACCGTATTATCGTTACACGTTATTGAGGAAGTATTTCATATTGATTAACAGCGTCACTCGTGTGGACAACGACGTCCGGTGATGGACTTTAAAACGCGAACGCGTAAATTCCAATACATTATCAAGAGCGAGTACTGTAAAGTGAAGCACTGTGTGTAGTAGCAAAGTGTCCTTTAAGTTGTACGAGTGATCTATGCAGTCTTTGACGACACTAGTCAAATTTGGTTTATCTAAAATCTACTGGTTTAGGTAAAAAAACGTAAGCAAGGGTTTATTTTAAAAAACGACGTCGTTGGCGGTAGGCATAGTCTAATTAAACTTACCAAAATGTTGATGAAAAATGAACAGGTTATGTTGATCATCATTTTGTTCCTGCTACAAAATAGCAAAGGATTCCAGGGTNTAATGTGGTCCTGGCTAACTGCTGTTGGTCAATTAAACTTGACGATATTGCTGCGAGTCAGTTCCGAAAGATACCAAAGTACATGTGTAGGCCTATAACTGATGACTTACAAATTTGAAACCCTTTTTTGTTGAATTTTATTTGTTAGGAGTGTCCACCTGTTACATTTAAAATTAAATTTGAAATTTTGTTCTTGCAATAACGATAATTCCAAAAAAATACTCAAAACCAGTTTCACTATAGTGTATATCATATAGATTGTTTTTCAAACGTGGATGTACCATAACAGTAAAACTAGACGTGATTCAGATAAACCGATTGCATTTTTGAAATCAGGGCACTAGAATTAAGTTAGTCAAAATCAGTTAAAACATTACAGACACCAGAAAAAAATATTTTGTTGTTGCTTAGATTATAATCTAAGCAGAATATTGTGTGGACAATAAGCGCTACCTGTGGTGGGTTGCTTTATAAAAACAATCAAGCAAAAATACATTAACATTGTCAAGGTTTGGAGTAGCCTAACAGTNCATTCATAGATACACTACACTACGCAATTAAAAACTGGTCGATGACGTTCACGTTAATAGCTACAACGTCATTTCCTTTACAGTAAACAGCTACGTAGTTCGGAAGTGGAACTGTTTGCCACAACTAGGCGGACATTTGTTTGCTTTATTTTGATATTTGTGTGTGTGTGTGTAATTTTGTAAAAACGACACACCTTTTGATGAAGTGCTTGACCTTTTGAAACGAGGATTATATGACGTTGGTGTACAGCATGAACAGTTTGCTATACAGAAAAAAATACGGCACCCCGTAGCTGACCTAGAACAAGTCATTTTAAAAACATTAACCGTATTATCGTTACACGTTATTGAGGAAGTATTTCATATTGATTAACAGCGTCACTCGTGTGGACAACGACGTCCGGTGATGGACTTTAAAACGCGAACGCGTAAATTCCAATACATTATCAAGAGCGAGTACTGTAAAGTGAAGCACTGTGTGTAGTAGCAAAGTGTCCTTTAAGTTGTACGAGTGATCTATGCAGTCTTTGACGACACTAGTCAAATTTGGTTTATCTAAAATCTACTGGTTTAGGTAAAAAAACGTAAGCAAGGGTTTATTTTAAAAAACGACGTCGTTGGCGGTAGGCATAGTCTAATTAAACTTACCAAAATGTTGATGAAAAATGAACAGGTTATGTTGATCATCATTTTGTTCCTGCTACAAAATAGCAAAGGATTCCAGGGTATGTGAAATGGATTATCAAAATTAAAATCCTTAGTGTTGTGTTCATCAGCACACTGTTTGTTGCATAATTTATCATGAAGTAGACAAAATAGTGGTTTTCATTTTTAAACAAAAAACTACAAAAGTCTCTTTACAGTGACTTGCGATACGCAGTTTTCCGATCTGAAACATTCCATCACCTATGTTCTCTGCCCAGCCGACTGTTGGAGGCAATACTCGAACTTATGCGGCGACAGGATTTACTCCAGGGGTCCAATATGTCTAGCTGCAATGCAGGATCAATGGATTGATGGTATAAATATAAGTTTTGTTTGAAAGTAAAAAGCTTAGTTTTGCATAGTACAGCTCGTTAGTTTTTACTAAAGATTTAATGTTTATTCGTAAAATAGTACAAAATGGGGTACGGTTTCATGGCAACGCTAGCCAATACACCCTATATCTTGTCATCAGCTGCACTGATGTGACCTTATAGGTCGAAACTCTATTTCAAATGCGGCCAACCATTTAGTCATAAATCAGTGCCTGCAAACGCCATGAGATGTGTGAGAAACAACTCATAACTTATTTTAGGTTCGGAAAATATTATTTGGTTTAGTTAAAGTCATACAAATCTGCTTTATAAGGAACCCAGACAAGTATTGTATTTTGTTAACAGGCGGTGGTGGGCCAGTGGTTGTTTACCGAAACCCGGGTAAACGCAATAATCGCTACAGCGGAGCAAACCGAAACGCCGTGAAAAGTGAATCTTGTTCAGCTGATGGAGATTTCTATTCATTTGAAAGTAGGTGTATTGCAACTGGCAGCATATAGAGTTTTGACCAGTATTTTGTTAAGACAAAATAAAAAAACAAACAAACAGCACATATTGATAATTGTGTCCATGCAGTGACATGCTCAACCCAGGGAGACACTTCAACTCTAGTCACCCAGGTCAATTGTCCAGCTTATTGCAGAGGAGAGGCGGTGTACGGGTCAGGAATCTACAGCGACAAGTCATCTGTGTGCAGAGCTGCTGTACATGCTGGAGCGTTACCAGGTGAGTCGCAATCAATAATGATATTGAAGCGATAAAGTATTGGTAGTCAATTTTTTTTTCGAAGATATTATTACTACCTCTTAATCACGAACTTAGATTTTTTGAAACGTGCATTTGTGATCATTTATTACAGTAAAATGAAATTTCAAGTTTGTCTGTCGTAAATGTTGACACTTAAACACGATTTTACAACTCTTTCAGATAAAGGAGGAATTGTGATATTTTACACTACGTTGGGACGAAGTTCCTACAATGGATCCATTTCAAACGGCATTGAAAGCAAATCAGATTCGGCGTCAAAAGGCGCCTTTGCTTTTACAAGTATGTTTTATGTCATGGAGCTTTTTTTCATCTTTTCTTTAAAGTGGTAGTCGGCTGCGTAATTATCCACCATTGAGGAACACGTTAATTCAAGGAATGAAATTAAATGTGGAGTCCCAAATACAATTAAATCTACATTCCATGATTTTTAAGCCTAGTCCTTTTGAAGGCTGCATTTACATATGAGATGTTTCGTTTTAATATAGACATTAACGAATGTGCCAACAATGCTTGTGAACATGGAAGTACTTGTGTCGACGTGATAGCAGAATATTTCTGTGTGTGCGACCCAAGATACTACGGAAAGTACTGTGAAAAAGGTGAGGTGACTGTTTTAAATATTGTCGTAAGTGCTTTTATATAGGTTCTGTGAATACCTTTATCTGACTGAAGGTATTTTGAAATGTGACGTTTTTTGCAAAAGTTTTCATTAATTTATTTAAGGCAATATTCCAAACAGCAATGGGATTCGAGCCCACGACAATCCTTCTGGGCTAGCGCTCTGCCAACTGAGCTACTAAGGGTCAGTTGTGAAGCCGTTAAAAGTCAAATCACAAGCACTGTTACCCACCTCTTATGCTGCACATGTCAGCAGTAGAGGATCGCCAGATACCGGGCTCGCGCAACCTTAGTCTTGCTGCTCATAACTATAGTTGGAATTTGCAAAAATAAATGTGGACATATAAATATAAATAAAGCGGTTAACTTTCTTGTCCGAGCCACAGAACACATTTTTATCTATTGTCCAGAGTTCACTCATTGTTGGAATGATAACTTGACGGGAAAGTTTGTGATGAAATCTGGAGTTGAAGTCGTTTGTAACAAAGGCTGGTTGGTAAGAAAATCTGACCTGTTTAATATTTAAGTTAGTATTGGACTGATTGCAGTTGTTAAATAAATTCACAGTTGTGTTACATCAAGCTGGTGTTACGTGACATCCTCATTTACTTTAAATGACTTAATCAACTGACAAAACACTATTATCGATAATGTTTTGACTGCAAATACGACCAAAATTAACAATTAATGAAGTCTAGGGTTTTATTGTATGTTCTTTTTTCTTCCGGTGGTTGAAACTATCCGGCAGGGTTTCTTTCAGTAGTTTATTTTTTTGTCGAACCCAACCACCTTTCCTTAGCACGGGTGGTTAGACTCTAGGATTCTAGGACTTCCTTGTGGGCTCCCGCCGCACAACGCCTAATGACACGGTGTAGGTGCAACGCGTTGTACTTTGTTGTACTACTATCCACCAAATCTGCCCGACACATTTCAGCGTTCCATAAAGTTTTGCGCAGCTTTTTTCGGCTTGGTGATTGTTTTAGTGCTATTGTTTCCTATGTCGTCTTTCACCAAGCGAAATAACATCAACTCAACTCACATAAGATACAAAAAGACATGCACAATGAACATTAATATAGACAATGGCCCATACACGACGTTTTATGACTTATCGAAATGAAGTCTGACAACTAGCTGCTTACATAGGGTCGATTGGAATTAACTTTCTTCGAGTATTTTGAGAAAATTTGTTAGTTTTTCGAAAAGCAGCTAGTTGTCAGACTAGTTGTCAGATCAGAATTTGTCGAAATCAATTAAACCTCTATATCGCATGTTCTGTAGGTGTTTCAACGTCGGTTTGACGGCAGTGTGGATTTTCAAGTTTACTGGTCAGACTACAGAAACGGGTTTGGAAGTTTGAATGGAGAGTTTTGGTGGGGTGAGTTCAAAGTATAAAACATGTCATTGATTAAAATACATGATGTATCACTGTAACATTACATATTAATATTATTTATAATTATTTATGGTAGCATGATTAAAAAAAGAATCTTAACAAAACGATATGGGTAAAGATTAATGCTTTTAGCGACCTTTTTTCAATCAAAAGATACATGTTGGATTGATAAAATATTAGATATTATATACTACAATTTATTAGAACGTTAACATAATAAAGTGTGTAACTTTATATTTTAATCACCTAAACTGCCATATTTTTGTTATGGTATAGGACTTGAAAAATTGCACATCGCAACAAAATCATTTCAATGCAACCAATGTCGACTTCGTGTCGAACTTAAAGACATCGATAATGAAACAGCGTATGCTGAATATAGGTAAAAAAGTAACAAAAAATTTGTAAAAAAAAACTGACCAACAAACAATGATACAAACCAAACAACTCAATTATTTAGTCAATTTCGTGTGGGTCCGGAAAGCAGCTACTATCAAGTGTGTGTAGGAGGACAATACACTGGGACTGCAGGTGACAGCATCAATACCGAGATTTTCTATCACAATTCGAACGGAATGAGGTTTTCCACCAGAGATCGAGACAACGACTACTCGTTGTAAGTTTCTAACACAAACAGTATACTCTATTTTATGGGTCGGCAACCTTTTAGGCGACGCGTGCCAATTTTTCTATGCGTTAATGACCTCGCGTGCCAACGTTTTTCTAAATAATAGTGGTTCGTGTCAGCAGATATCAATAATAAAGAGAAAGCAGAGTGTTTTATGCATATAAGGCTAATTTTAACACAATGGCATGATAGAAACTAAAAACAAGCAGTGTATAACAGGTTAAATTTTTACTTCAATACAAACACGCAAATCGGTTGGCGTCGCGTGGGTTACCGACCCCTGCTCTAGTTGATCAATGGATGTAATAACCTATATTTGGAAAAGACTATCGAAATAAAATGCATGGATTTAAAATCTTTTTTTATTTGCTTTCTTTATGTTAAAAGTTGTCAAAAGTTGTTGTGTATTTTCATAAATTGGAGACTACAAACACATTTATCTTTATTTTGCAAGATTACCCAACCTTTTTTCAAATTTAAGCTAATCATTTTTGTCAGTCTTCAATCTTAAAAATGTAAGTTAGAACTTATAATATAATGTTTCGATAATTTGCAAAACTAAAGCAAATTAGTTATTGACCACGCCAGAAACCAATCGGACCAAAAACTCGCATTAATAGGTCACGAAATACATAATTATGTTGAAAAGTGCTGATTTACACCGAGAAGCTTGAAATTGAGCTGATATCATAATAGCATTTAAGTTTATAAATATGTGTTTCAGATTTATTCATTGTGCTGATTTCTCGCGACGGGAAGGTGGTTGGTGGATCAACAGTTGTTCCCTTGCTTCTCCTAATGGGGCTTGGAATACGTATCCCGGATGCCCAAAGCAGGGATTTCCGTGTCGTGCTTGGTGGCAAACTTACAAAAACAGCATTAGACTTATTGGAACTGAACTAAAATTCCGGTGTGACATCTAAATGAGTGATAGGCAACCACCGATCAGTGACCGTAATCGGGCCGTAGACTTTTTCAGTTTAACTGCTTTAATGATTTATGTACTACAAGCAAGTTCGAATATGGAACGACTAAAATTGTGGTTAATTTTTGAGTGCTGAATATTTATTGTTTTTTTTTTTCAAATCAGCTATGCTTAAAATTGTAATCCCTTTTAAAGTGTTGTCGACGTAAATACCAAAATAAAATTGCCGCAATGAAATTATCACGATAAAATGACTGCAATGAAAGTGCTGCAATAAAAATGCAATTTCTAAATCTTATTTCTTAGCAAATAAACTTTATATACGAAAATCTTTGTCATGCGTGGCCACCTTAAGGATTTTTTAAGGTTGGTCAGTTCTTAACTTGAGGAAAAGTCGTTAATTGTCTTGAATGTGATCTTTAATTGTAGTATGGTTGATCAGCAGATAAAAAAAAACAATCATCAGTTAAAAAACAGTAACTATTAAAGACTTTTTTGTGTGCAACCACGCTCAGTTGAGAAGAAGGTGTTCCAGTGCTGTTCTGTTGTTTGAATGATTATGACACGCTTATATGTAGAACAGTTCAAAAAGAGACAAAAGACAGAATGGCTGCAACAAAAAGATCTGGTAGGACTTGGTGCGATTTAATATATACTACGAATCAAAGTGGGCTTAAGTATCTTTCCTAAGTATCCCAGTTAAAAATATATAAAATTGTTGACATAAAAAAATCAAAAAATAAAAGTTTATGATGTCATTGCACAGTGTGTGGACACTGGACTATCATTTTGCTTTTTATGTACAGCAACGGCATTAAATTAAATAAAAAGAGTGCCATTTTGCTGGAAAATGCAACTTTATTTTAAATCAATTGACCGTGAAAAATATTATTGATGTTTTAATAAGATTCCATTTAAAGTATTTCGATGTTTTTCTGAAGGTAGCGGATTTATCTTAAACTTTCTGTTCGTTTATTGCGTTGTTTGGTTGTTGGACGGCTGTTGTATTATCTACTTTATTTCTCTTGTAAGCCGAAAAGATTGCCAACCCACCAGATACAATTGATACAGCTCCACTAATCCATCCAAAGTAGAGACTCTTGCCATAAACATATCTGCAAAAAGACGTAAAACAAATAAGAATTGGACACCACACCACTAAATGTATTGACCGTGGATGTGATCTACTGCTTGACAACATTATGAAGTTTAAAAGCTGTCAGAAACATGCAATTGGGTTGGTTTTTGTCAAAACTTTTATAATTTAAATTAGTGCACCACCTTTGTAAAACGAGCCCTTCTTTAAAATCTTTAACTTTTGTTTCAAAAATTGCCGGTTAGCATTACAGGTTACTGTCAATAGACTTTTTGTAACAGAACTGGTAAAAAATGTCCTCCTTGTATTAAAATCATATTTTGGGGGGTCCGCAAATTTAGATAAAATGCCTTGAGGGTTGCGTGCCACTAAAGAGGTTGAAGAGCACTTATCTAAACAACACCAAATGTGTGAAATTGCGCGATTGTGTTTCTTGCTGGCTTGACAGTGGATAGTTAAATACTTAAAGTATTAGCCAAAGTTTAATTGCAGCATACCTTATTGTTACTAAAAAAACTCTTTGCGCTGTCTCTTGGTTGTTGATATCAAGTTTCTTTGCGTACAATGAAACTGCTACTAGAATCAGCACCCCGGCAGTTATTCCCAATGCTCCGACAACGCAACGGACAATTCTCTGCACATAGAAGGCTTTTTATTGAATACAGATGATGTTGTGTGAAAGCAGACTAACTCATGTAGATATTTGGAAAATGTTGGAAATGCAATTAATTTGACATTTCAATGTAAGTTACATAGGGATTTTTATTTAATGTGGATTCGTCGCATAAAGTTTGTTTTTGTTGTAAGTATCGCCTCTATTTTAGGATAAATGAAAATAGCTAAAACTACTTTCGACAAAATAATTTTGTTTGATAGACAGACAATTTCACAAATTATTTACGTACACTTTTTAAAAACCTTTTAGATTTTGTACACAGATAACTGTTCGGACATTTATTGTGTTTTAGATGTTTGTCAAACTACAGATATAATAAATGCTTTTCATATATTACATGAAATTCTGTGACTTAGAGTAGCAGACTGCGAAGTTTTGCCGTTATATTTGGGTTCAGGATTAGGTCTAAAATTTCAACTAGACTCAAATAAAACTTGATTCAGGCCAGACTTCGCACATGCCACTCGTTATTGCTTGTAAGATGAGACTAACTATACAATTTA
>QLIY01002420.1:0-19453 GCA_003260075.1 Phallusia mammillata | reverse complement strand
GTTCTGTTACGGAACAACAAATCAGCAAGCTTTAACCGATTGTGTGAATTTTTGAGCCCATTACGATCCAATAAGGAAGATAGATGAATAACGCAGTGTTTTTGTACCTGTACCTTACCTTTAAGTACATAAAACATTGTACAAAACAATAACATAAAAAAAATATATCTATGTGGTCGACATTGTTTGTTGCCCTTAAAAATATTTAACTCAAAGAGTCAAGAAAGAAAAAACACACTAATACAAAAATCAATACATCAGCGTCTCATCATGGAGATTTTGTTGTATGCTTTGCAGCCGAAACGGATCCTGGCCCACTAGACACAGTAGCTTGAACAACAAATAGATGCAAGTAGCAGCTGTTCACTAACTTTCAGTTTCTTCTCCATGGCGCAAAAATGACCGGCTAGTTTGTGGGCGCAGAAACTCTTTATTACATATAACAATTCCTCGGCTACTCACACTAGACGATTTTAGAGTACTTTGTGTTGTTTAATTTTCCTATTTTAATCAATTCAAAAATGATTATCACGGTTGTCAACAAAACGTCCGATTTTCGCCGTACATCCAAACTGTTTCGCTGGCCATTTGTGGTACCGCGCTTAGTTTTACAACTGAATTTTGGGTACATGTAAGTTCGTGTAACCTACACACATCTAAAGCGACATACGTTTGTGCTTGCTTTTTCTGTTAAGGAACAAAAAATCAGCCAACATTAGCCAATTTACTGCTACTTAAGCACATAAAGATACAGGAATAAGAAAGAAAGAAAGAAAGAAAGAAAGAAAGATGGATGACGCATGGCTCTATGAAAACAGGAAGTGACATCCATAAAGCAAATATAGAACCTTTAAAATCACCGAAACTACTAAAATAGACGTATAAAATACGGTGAAAAAACAGTTTGAATTATCAGCAAATCGTTCAACAATAATGTGAGGTAGAATTTGTTTTGCAAACCACTTATTCCCCTACTTTTGCCTAACTTGTATATGCAAGCTTAGTGCTCCTAAATCAAAACACTAGGTTGTGCATTGGCGTGGTAATGACTTTTGCAAAGATGTATATAACGTGCAGGACAGGAACTTGGCCGAATGGTCCGTAGCGCCTGACCCACATTCAGTCATAAAAAATTCTGATCGGGATTCGTCCCCGGGAGTGTCCTGGGTTCGAACGCCGTGAAAAAAATGTAAAAATATAACGTGAAGTTTGATTTCACTGATGTGCTCATTTAGCCGCTTGTCTCTTCTACACATCGTCCACTTAAATGAAAAGCTGTTCAAGTCTCCCGGAGACACAATGAAGGCGCGCGACTCTTTGAAACCAGGAAGCGCCTTCGATGAAAACTAAATATAGAACGCCTCAAGAAATGACTCTTAAAAGTGTTTTATGTTACCTAGGACACCATCAATCACTGAATCCAGGAAAACACACGCTTGGCTTCAAGCGAAACAAACAATTTTTATCGCAACCATCTAGGTTACCAAAATTATATATGGATAAAACTTGCGTTAATTGTTGCTTTGTAGCACGGTTATGAAATTACATATTTTATCTTTGACATACGTATGAGATTCGATTGCAAGATTTAAGCCACGTTTTGTGGTTAGATACTTTTAGTCTTTCTTCTTGGAATAGTGCAATACTGTCTCTCATTATACACCTTGAAAGACACGTTTAAAAACATATACACACAATATTAAGTGCATAAGACCACATCATTTCATTCAAAATGTTGAGTAATGACTCCTTCTTGCAACTACCTATTCCCTTACTTCTGCCTAACTACTGTATGCTAGCTGCATGTTTTAAAATCTTAACACTAGGTTGTGCATTGTCATCTTAGTGATTTTTGATAAACATAGACACAACGTGCAGTTTCAGTTCACTGATTTGTGCGCAATTCTACACTCCGTCCACAAGCACGTTATTAAAAACCTTTCGAAAGTCTTTCCCCCCCCCCCTTTGTGCGCAATTCTACACTCCGTCCACAAGCACGTTATTAAAAACCTGTCCAAGTCTTTGGAAAAATCTGATAATCGCTGAGAAACAATGAAGGCGCGCGACTCTTCGAAACCAGGAAGCGCCTTCGATAAAAACGTAATTATAGAACCTTATTAATCTCTGTAGACTCAACAAGAGGAGAGTTATGATGGGAAGGAAAACAACCAGTTAAAAATGACAACAAAGCGCTAAAAATTCAAGTTGCTTTCATTAAAGCAACACGGATAAGTAAATCATTTTTTGAAAGTGTGTTTTTAACACCGGAATGCACTGCATGAATTAATCGTATCAATTATAAACTGCCCCCCCCCCCCAGGAAGCGCCTTCGATAAAAACGTAATTATAGAACCTTATTAATCTTTGTAGTCTCAACAAGAGGAGAGTTATGATGGGAAGGAAAACAACCAGTAAAAAATGACAACAAAGCGCTAAAAATTCATTAAAGCAGCACGGATAAGTAAATAATTTTTTGAAAGTGTGTTTTTAACACCGGAATGCACTGCTTGAATTAATCGTATCAATTATAAACTCTAAGACCAAGTTTAGAGTAATTTTGTTCGGTAACTTCTCTGACGCACTAACTATTGATATTACACGCTTGCTCATCTGACTATTTTCCGAATTTGCACAATTTCGGAAGGGCGCGTATAGCAAATCTATACATGATGCGTCTCATAATGGCGATTTTGTTGTATTCTTTAGTAGCTGAAACGGGTTTTGTGGCGTACTAGACACAGTAGCTTGAACAAAAAATTGATGTAAGTAGCAGCCGTTTATATATTTTCAGTTTCTACTCCAAGGCCCGAAAATGACCGACTAGTTTGTTGGCGCAGAAACTCCTTACTACAAATGACAATACCACGTAATCCTCACACTAGAGGATTTTACAGTATTTTGTGTTGTTCCATTATTTCATTTTAATAAATTAAAAACAAAAAATATCTTTGTGTTCGAAGCGTTCGGTTTTCGACGTACAACAAAACTCTTTCACGGTCCATCTGTTGGACCAATCCTAAGTTATGTTTATGCGTACATATGAATATTCGCATTACCTATACTGTTCTGTTAAGGAGCAACAATTCAGCAAACTTTAGTCAATTGCCTAATACTTTGAACCCATAACGACACAGGAATAAGGAATAAATATTGATGGCGCGTGACTCTATGAAGACAGGAAGTGACATCCAAAAAGCCAATATAGAAGCTTTATAATCACCGAAACTATGAGAATATACGTATACTTTACAGCGAAAAGCTGTTTAAAATGTCAGTAAATCTAATATAGGGTAGTAAATACTATTACATGGAAGAAAATAGCACAGCACTTGGAATGAACAAACGTAAAATTCAAAAACAACAGTATTATTTTGTAATATATTTTCGACTACAGCAAATCAATTACAACCACACTAACTTATGTTTGATCAATTTCTTGATCAACCTCCTGCATATCGATTTTTCATTAGTTTCTGCTTGAATATATGCAGCAATATTAAACAATGGTGAATGATTAATGACCCTTTGAAAACAGGAAATTACTCAAGCAGGCCCCCCCCCCCCCCCCCCCCCCCCCCCCCCCCCCCCCCCCCCCCCCCCCCCCCCCCCCCGGAATGAACAAACGTAAAATTCAAAAACAACAGTATTATTTTGTAATACATTTTCGACTACAGCAAATCAATTACAATCACACTAACTTCTGTTTGATAAATTTCTTAATCAACCTCCTGCATATCGATTTTTCATCGGTTTCTGCTTGAATATATGCAACAATATTAAACAATGGTGAAAGATTAATGACCCTTTGAAAACAGGAAATTGCTCAAGCAGGCATGCGAAGGCGATTATGGAACCTAATTCATCACTATTGTCTCAAGAATAAACGTTTGCTATAATAAAAAATGCTTTGTATTGGCACAAAGCATGCTTATGGCGTTTATATTGTAGCGACCTCACTATCGTGTTCGCTTATGCGCATCGAAGCGTGCTATTTGCCTTTTTTCTTTTATTTGCCATTGTCCCCCCCCCCGACTCGGACATGGCGCCGCTGCTCAATAAAGCTTCGACCGCTTCAATATTGCTCATTCTTATACACTTATTTCAGTGATGTTAGTGACTCACAAGCAGGAACAACAGTCTAGCAAAACGTGTTCATTTCTTTTTCCTTTCCTTTACATACTTTCATAAATGTAATTTTGGCGGTGACCCCCCCCCCGTGATGTTAGTGACTCACAAGCAGGAACAACAGTCTAGCAAAACGTGTACATTTCTTTTTCTTTTCCTTTACATACTTCTCATAAATGTAATTTTGGCGGTGAGATGACACCAACTAAATTCTTTAAAAATCTTGCAATATTTTAACGATTGCAAAAAAGGACAATAGCTGAGTCACATCGCCTATCCAACTAGTCGACACTTTTGTTCTAAAAAGATACATCAAAAAAGTTTATAGTTTTGCCGTATGTTTTCCACTAGGAATATAGTTTTGCCGCATGTTTTTCCACTAGGTGTCTAAACTGAGCTACTCAAATCAATTTTTAAACAAAAATTTCTGTATTGATTTTGTCTTTATTGTATATGACGCCGAATGTAACACAACGGTAATACAGATTGTGCACAGATTTTCACTTATGCACAGATTTCACTGAACCGGCATTAAAGAGTTCGTGCCGAAACCGTGCCGAAATAATGAAAATCAGCATATTTTCACCTGAAACAGACTGCAGGAATATTAAGGGGTGACTTGTTCTTGTTTTGTAGAAAATAATGTCGTACAAAACAATACGTTGTTATGTGGCATAATAAGTTCTTCTGTGACATGATTTGAGATTCTGTTCCAAAAATAAACTCTGAGCCGTTCGGTTTGAATTTTTGATGAGGAACAACATACCTGGAAATGTCAATCATATATTTCGAACCAAAATTTCCAGAATCGTAAATATTTATTTCCAAAATATATCAATGTAAGCGCATTTTTATTGCTGCAAACAATTTAGATACCGTTACAATGCAGCATCAACATTTCCCCCCCCCCCCCATCTGTTCATTTAATTTTGTTCACTTTTTATTTCCGGTTAACTGATCGTCACAAAATTAAAATTGAAACTGAACACAGACAAAGTTTTGTCGGTTTACCTACAACTTTGCAAGTTGTTGCAGACTACAATTATAACTTGGCTTGTGAAAACCGTGAGTTTCTAAATTTCTTTTCGCTCATCCGATAAGATTTTATCTCAGCACCCTCGTGTTTTATAGCCAGTTAGTAATATCAAGAGCGACTTTCCTATGTAAAGCAAACAGCCCAATTGCGCACATATTAAGAACGTATGTTCTTCGTTTTCGTTTAACTTTTGGCAACAACTTGAAACTTGGCCAGCAGTTTGTTGACTTCAGAAAACCATTTAATTTTACCTAAATCCGACCGTGTTTGAGAGATAGTTAGTTATGCCATGCGATGATTGAAACGAACAGCATTTTGCAAGCGATTTTCGACCGTAATTCCCACTTGGCTTAAAAAACAAATTGTCATTTCCGTATCGCTAACCTGAAGATGCTGAAAGTTTGCAAGCTGTTTTCTGACTGCAATTCCAAGTTGATTAGTTAAAACCGTTCAAATTTAGCTTAGTTTGTTTGTGTTTTGGTGCTAACAAGGTATCCAGAAAGCGAACTATTTTATCGCTTTAACGGCAGAGTATTTGTAATGTACTTCAAAAAGACCTTCGTCGAACGCCTGATTTAGCGTTGCCGAACTCCTGAGGTTCGATCGTACCCCGGTTAAGAAGCACTGGGATACAGTAAACGAAGTGTTCTATTCCATTAACTGTCGTGCCCATTAAAATAAACATGATGTTTGCTTGTCACTTCCGGTTCCCTAACCTCAACATTCTGAAACTTTGCGAGCATTTTCTGACTGCAATTCCTAGTTGGCCAGAGAAAACCGTACAATTTAATCTGTGTTTGTTCGTGTTTAAGAGCTGAGGTATACAGAAAGCGAACTATTCTGTCGCTTTAACGATCATACCTTCGAAAATAAAAATAGTGTATGCTTGTCATTTCCGTTTCGATAACCTGAACAAACAGAAACTTTACGAGCAAAATCTGACTTAATTTTATCTCGGTTTGTCTGTGTTTCTGAGCTATTAGGATATACTGAAAGCGAACTATTCTATCGCTTTAACGGCAGTACCTTCGAAAATAAGATTGATGTACGCTTGTGATTTCCGTTTCGCTAACCTCAACAATCTGAAACTTCACTAGCATTTTCTAGCTGCAATTCGAAGTTGGCTCGTGAAAACCGTTTAATTTTATGTTTGTTCGTTCGTGTTTAGAACCAAAAAGTTATGGTAAGAGCCAGGTGCTTCTGTTGCGTTAACGGTCGTCTTTGGAGAAATAAATATGATGTTATTTCGGTTTTGCTAACCTGAACAAGGTGAAACTTTCCGAACATTTTTTAACTGCAATTCCAAGTTGGCTTGAAAAAAACGTTTAACTTTGTGTCAATGCGTTCGTGTTTTGTAGCCAATAAAGTGTGCTAAAAGCGAACTCCTTTTATCGCTTTAACAATTGCGCCCATGAAAATAAGTATGACTTTCGCTCGTCATTTCCGTTTCGTTAACTTGAACAATCTGTAAGTTTGCGCGCATTTTCTCACTGCAATTCCAAGTTGGCTTGTAAAAAATTTTCAATTTTATCTCTGTTTTTTCGTGTTTTAGTGCTAACAAGGTATACAGAAATCGAACTATTCTGTAGCTTTGACGGCAGTACCTTCAAAAATACGAATGATGTAAGCTTGTGATTTCTGTTTCGCTAACCTAAACAATCTGAAACTTTGCGAGCATTTTCTCAATGCAATTCCAAATTGGCTCGTGAAAACCGTTTAATTTTATCTTTGTTCGTTCTTGTTTTGGAACCAATAAGGCGCGCAAAAAGCGACCTACTTTTATCGCCTTAACCATTGTGCCCATGAAAATAAGTATGACCTTCACTTGTCATTTCCGTTTCGCTAACTTGAACAATCTCAAACTTTGCGAGCAGTTTTTGACTGCAATTCCAAGTTGGCTCGTGCAAACCGTTTAATTTTATCTGTGTTTGTTCGTGTTTTAAAGCTTACAAGGTATACAGAATGCGAACTATTCTATCTTTTTAACGGTCGTTTCTACGAAAATAAGAATGATGTCGGATTGTGATTTCCGTTTCGCAAACCTGAACAATGTTACACTTTTCGAGCATTATCTAACTGCAATTTTAAGTTGGCTTGTCAAATCCGTTTAATTTTATCTCTGCTTGTTCGTGTTTTAGAGCTAATAAGGTATCCAGAAAGCGAACTATTCTATCGTTTTAAAGGTCGTTCCTCCCAAAATAAGAATGATGTACGCTTGTAACTTCCGTTTCGCTAACCTGAACAATGTTAAATTTTTGAGCATTTTCTCACTGCAATTTTCAGTTGGCTTGTAAAATCCGTCGAATTTTATCTCAGTTTGTTGTTGTTTTGAAACCAATAATGTATACTAAATGCGAACTCCTTCTATCGCGTTACCCATTGTGCCCATGAAAATAAGAATGACGTTCGTTTGTCATTTCCGTTTCGTAAACCTTGAGATACTGAAACTTTGCAAGCATTTTCTATCTGCAATTCCAAGTTGGCTCGTGAAAACCATGCAACTTTATCTTTCTTCGTTCGTGTTTTGGAGCCAATAAAGTATAGTTTTATCGAAGCGCTAATATCGCGTTAACGTTCGTGCCTACGAAAATAAATGTGATTTTCGCTTGTCATTTTCGTTTCGTTAACCTGAACGATCTGAAACTTTGGAAGCAGTTTCTGACTGCAATTCTAAATAGGATCGTGAAAACCGAGTTTTATCTCAGTTCGTTACTGATTTAAGGGCAATAAGGTATCCTAAGTACGAACTACTTGTATGGCGTTAACAGTCATGTCCGCGAAAATAAGTGTTGTGTCAACTCCCATTTGGTTTGTGAAAACCGTTCAGTTTTATCTCAGTTCGTTCGTGTTTTAGATATACGGAAATAGAATGAGAATGTCCGTTACTCTTTTTGTCCGCTGATCGGATAAAACTAAAACTTTGCAAGCAGGTTCTGACTGCCATTTTAGTTGGTTTGTGAATAGTGTTTAGTTGAATCTAATCCGTATTTACAGCCAGTTTATGATGGCACGAGCGACTATTTACTATGCGCGAATAAAGAAATGTTCGTTTTCCCATTATTGCTGATATGGACTTGTCCATTGTCATTTCTGTTTTGCCAAACCCAATAAACTGAAACTTTGCAAGCTGTTTCAGACTGAAACTTTAAGTTGGTTTGTCTAAGCCATTTAATTTTGTCGCAGTTAATTTATTGTTTACAGCCAATAAAGTATGCAAAAAGCGACAGGCTTCTGTCTTCTTAATGTTGGTACCCCAATACATAATCATGACGTCCGCTTCGCATTTTTGCTAAACTGAACAATCTGAAACGTTGCGAGCTGTTTGTGTTTGTAATTAGCTTGAGAAAACCGTTTAAATTTTTCGTTGTTTTTTCTTGTTTTGCAAGCGGTTAGTTATATCAGGTACGATTTACTTTTTCTAAGGCTAGCAGCCATAAAGTTTTAACGGGCCTAAAATTGAAGCCCGAACCCAGCCCAGACCCGAAAGTACAAGCCCGAAATCCCGCCCGAGCCCATTTGGGTCCGAAAGATTGATGGACGGGCCCATACATCTTCAGAAAAGACAAAGACCGCGACTACTTTGCGACTACAATTTTAACTTTGTTTGTGATAAACGTTTTATTTCATATCAATCCGTTCGTGATTTGGAACTAGTTAGCTATGACAAGAACCATTTCTAATTAACCGGCTTTGCTGCACAAACAATGCAGGTGATAGCTTCTCAATTGCGTATAACAGATCACATAAAACCAAAATGTGCAAGCTGTTTCTGACTACAATACCAAGTTAATTTGTGAAAACCGCTCCAATTTTTCTCCTTCCGTTCGTGCTTTAGAGATAGTTAGAATAATGAGAATGTCCGTTTATGTTTTTTATCCGTCGATCGGACGAAACTAAAATTTGCAAGCTGGTTCTTACTACCATTTCTATTTGGTTCGTCAAAAGCGCTTAGTTGAATCTAGTCTGTTTTTAAAGCCAGTTAATGATGGCAAGAGCGACTATTTACAAGCAGGCGATCGCCCATCGTGCGCGAATAATGAAATATTTGTTTCCCATTATTGCTGCACTCATCGGATCAAACCAGTTTCTGGCTACAATAACAGATTTATATGTTCAAACCTTTAATTGTATCAAAATTTATTCGTGTTCCTATTCCGTTTAACTATTTGCTATAAACTAAATCTTTGCAACCCTTTCAAAAAAAGTTCAAATTGGCTTGTAAAAACCTTTGGATTTTATCCTACCTCATTTCAATTAGAGAACTGGTTAATTTTCACAAAGCGACTTTCTGCTATGGTGCAAACGGTCTTACTGCTAGTTCGATGAAAATCTTTATTCAATTTTTTACTACTAATCGGATGAAACTAAATCTTTGTATTCTTTGTATATTTTTTCTGCCAGTTAAGTCAATCTCCAAGCGATTTTTTTCTATAAAGCGAGTGGTCGTCCATTTCGTAGGGCGTTACCCATAGACGCCATATATTGCTTGTAAATTTTTATCAGCTCTTCTAATGTCCGACCGTGCAGGTACAAAGTCTTAATGTATCTTTTTCCTTTTATTTTAGAGCAGTGGTTCTCAACTGGTGGTCCATGAGGACTTTTTTGGTGGTCCACAGGACATCCGCAATATTTGTTAATAAACGGGAAATAGTTGGATGTAACTGATCAAACATTTAATAAAAAATGTGTTTGTAAAAACAATTGGCCATCCGTTACAATCGCAACTTATACCTTATCGGTTTTGCCTTAACCGTTTAGCCTACTGAGTTGACTTGGTGATTATGCATTGCAAATACAGTATTATTACGTAATACAAGGCTTTCATCAACACTTTTGTCGGAACAATTGGGTCTTTAAAAATTGAAAGTCCACTCCTGCTGTAGTTACTAGTTTTAAAACTGATTAGCAAGCAATGGCGGGAAGGAATGTTAGGCGTAAATATTCAGAGGACAACATTAAATTTGGGTTCACTTGTCAAAATAAAGGTGATGTAGAGTTACTACAGTGTGTTATTTGTTACACCGTCTTGACAAATGATTCCACGTAGCCAGCCAAGCTGAAGCTCCATCTTGAAAAGTGTCACCCCAACTTGTTGCAAAAGGATAAAAATTACTTTGAGCGGCAATTATCAGGTCTCAAACGCCAGCGCCTTGACTCGTCCAGTAAGTTCCACGAAAAGACCACCAATGCAGTACATGCTTCTTACATTGTTGCGTATAAAGTCGCACAAGCCAAAAAGCCTCACACGATTGTCGAACAGCTTGTGCTTCCCTGTGCAAAAGAAATGGTAAGGCTGGTTGTCGGCGAGGAAGCAGCAAGAAAGCTAAATGATATATCTGTATCTAATGACACAGTATCAAGGCGAATCAACGAAATATCAGAAAACATCCGTGAACAAGTTGTTGATGAAATAAAGAAGTCCCCAATGTTTGCAATACAGTTGGATGAATCAACTGATGTATCCCTGTCCTCTCAGCTAATGGTGTTCGCGCGATACATAGTACCGATGGCCTTTAAGGAAGAATTTCTCTTTTGTAAGAAACTTGAAACCACTACAACCGCTCAGGATGTGTTAGAAATTGTCAACAATTTCTTCGAAACAAATGGTCTCAATTGGAAAAATTTGGTAGGCGTTACTACCGATGGTGCACCTGCGATGCTGGGTTCCAGATCAGGCTTCCAAGCATTAGTGAAGCAGCGTGCTCCATTGGTAACCGGTGTCCACTGCTTTATTCACAGGGAAGCATTGGCAACTAAAACACTACCTGATCACCTTAACATCGTTTTCAAAGGATTGGTAAAAGTGGTTAATTATATCAAATCATCAGCAATGAACACTAGGCTGTTCAAAAAACTGTGTCAGGACATGGGTTCCGACTTTGAGTTATTGCTGTTTTACACTTCTGTAAGGTGGTTGTCAGCAGGAAACATGCTGAAAAGAATATTTGATCTCAGAGAAGAATTAACTTTATTTCTCCAGGATCGAGGAAAAGACGATTTACGAAATGTGCTGACACAGTCAGAATTAGAACTTGCATACCTCGTTGATATTTTTGGAATCTTAAACAAACTGAATCTTCAGTTGCAGGGTAAAGGTGCAAATCTGTTTTCTCACCAAGGCATTATCAAGGCTTTTGTTGAAAAATTGGAACTAAGGATCATGCGAGTTCAAGTTAACAACCTAGTTCAATTTCCAGCTGTGGATGCGATACGAGGAGAAAAGAAACACATTCAAATGCAAATTGTAATTCATCTACGAAAGCTACAGGACGAATTTCAGCGATACTTTCCGGAGATAGACATGACAAGGGACGATTTATCTTTTATCAGAATTCCATTTACAGCAGATGTTAAGAGTGTCCCAGAAGATCTGCAGGAGGAGTTCTTGGAGCTCAAGAATGATTTGGCGGCACAAGACGTGTACCAGCGGTCTACTATGGAAAAGTTTTGGGCCAGTATGATCGGCAGTTATCCAAACTTGGATTCACAAGTAGCCAAGTGTCTTTTGCCTTTTGCATCAACATACATGTGTGAGAGTGGATTTTCATGTTTATTGCACATCAAGTCGAAACAGAGGAATCGGCTAGCAGTGGAAAGTGACATTTGTTGTGAATTATCAAGCACCGCTCCTAACATTGAGAAACTTGTTGATGAGAAGAGAATCCAAAAGTCTGTTTTCAAGTCAAAAACCGAATTCTTCAAATTAATGATAAATGCTTACTTTTACATAATTTTAAAGTTTTCATTTAAAAAACAACGAAATGTAAGTCGTTAATTTTTTGTATCGTATACTCAAAATTCTGTTCTTGTGTGTTTCAGTTGTTTAAAAAATACATTTAAAGCCAAAATGCTTGTGTGTGTATATATTGTATATTCTTTCTCAAAAATAAAGTGGTCCATGAGTTTATTTTAATTGGGCAAGTGGTCCATGGCCTAAAACGAGTTGAGAACCACTGTTTTAGAGGAATAATTGATGCGCCTGACAATAGTTGGGCGAAATTTCATTTCTTGCATATTTGTTCGATAAAGTATTATTTCGACCAAATAAATTATTTCGTGACGAACTTTTAATCTTTTTTTTTTTGAAGTAATTTTAAGTTAAATTTACTTTACTGTGTACATTTTATTTTCCATTACCAACCATGTATCCTGGCGGTTATCTAAGTTTCAACACAGCATCAGCATTTTCTAGGACTTCCTTTCAAAGCTCTTTATATTCAATTGTTTGTTTTCACACAGGATATAACCTTATTGTAGACTATTTTCCAAGACCCTGGCATGCCCGAACACAATGGCCTGTCGCTGCGGCAACAGTCCGGAATAACTTCTTACAACGTATGGTTTCTGACCTAATTTTGTCCGTGCCAAACTTAATCACTCACTAAGTTCCTAATGCTCCCATGTGATGATCCAAAAACATATTTATTTCAGAAAAGGTTTACTTTCTCTTAGCAAGCATGCAGAATAAAACTTTATTGTAGACTTGTTTACCAAGACCCTGGCATGCACAAAGGAGAAACAAAACATACAAAGAAATGCTTTAAGCAAGGTCTGTCCAACATATCCAAATGTTCTCAATACTTTAAATCAAAATGTATCCGTTTTTGTCCTTGTTCTGCAAATCTATCTTAACACTTGCGCTAATTTATCTCGTTAAATATATTTTCAGATTAGCAGTAGACAATGATAGATCGGTTTGTGTCTCGACCCGCTTATTGTGCAAAGTCATTTACATCAATCCGCTCAATTTGAATTTCACGAAGTTTTGTGTGGATGTTGATAATGAAGTATTTGTAAGGTATATCTGGTAAAAAATTAGTTGACAACCAATTATTAACAACAAAGATCATTTTTTTGAATTACGAGGTCTCTTTTTGGGTAGTAACATAAATGTGAATTAAAAATGATCCGATGAAGTCAGATTCGTAGCACGTCAGGTCTGCAGGGGGGGGGGGGCCAAAGTCATTTACATCCATCCGCTCAATTTAAATTTCACGAAGTTTTGTGTGGATGTTGATAATGAAGTATTTGTAAGGGGGGGGGGGGCATATTTATTTCAGAAAAGGTTTACTTTCTCTTAGCAAGCATGCAGAATAAAACTTTATTGTAGACTTGTTTACCAAGACCCTGGCATGCACAAAGGAGAAACAAAACATACAAAGAAATGCTTTAAGCAAGGTCTGTCCAACATATCCAAATGTTCTCAATACTTTAAATCAAAATGTATCCGTTTTTGTCCTTGTTCTGCAAATCTATCTTAACACTTGCGCTAATTTATCTCGTTAAATATATTTTCAGAGGGGGGGGGGGGGGGGGGGGGGGGGGGGGGGGGGGGGGGGGGGGGGGGGGGGGGGGGGGGGGGGGGGGGGGGGGGGGGGGGGGGGGGGTGTGCAAAGTCATTTACATCAATCCGCTCAATTTGAATTTCACGAAGTTTTGTGTGGATGTTGATAATGAAGTATTTGTAAGGTATATCTGGTAAAAAATTTGTTGACAACCAATTATTAACAACAAAGATCAATTTTTTGAATTACGAGGTGCTTTTTGGGTAGTAACATAAATATTGAATTAAAAATGATAACGTTCCGATGAAGTCAGGTTCGTAGCACGTCAGGTCTGCAAATGCGTTGTACCGAGTCAAGCGGGTGTTAGAACATGTTCGTGCGCAATGTGCACTACATACTGCACGTCAGGCCGATCCATGTACAAAGGTGGCAGTCGTTAATGCCACTACGCTATGCTGCACATGCTCCTTGTCACTCTTAGATGCTGGAAACACCAGCTTACGTCGATATATAATAAGTCTGACCAACTGTGTTAATGCAATAGCATTTGAAAGCCTGGACTGATCACAGTAACAAATGTGACACCGCATTTATAGCAAACTTTTATTTTTCTGGGGGGGGGGTCCATGTACAAAGGTGGCGGTCGTTAATGCCACTACGCTATGCTGCACATGCGCCTTGTCACTCTTAGATGCTAGAAACACCAGCTTGCGTCGATATAACACTTATAATAAGTCTGACCAACTGTGTTAATACAATAGCATTTGAAAGCCTGGACTGACCACAGTAACAAATGTGACACCGCATTTATAGCAAACTTTTATTTTTCTTAAAATAATTTTCCTGTTTGTTATGTTTATCATTTACCGTTTTGGACAGTTTTTGATCAAGTGTACAGTTTATGTACACTTTTAGGCTTTAATTTAACAAATTTGTTCGACATACAGAGAAAAGAGCATTGCATAAGTAAATTTTCCTAGTGATGGCAGATGCCCCAACCGCTTTCGTTATCAACTAGCGTTGGGGCCCCAGTGAATCCCGATGCCTGAATTATGTTTGTTAAAACTGGTCATGGTTTTTCTTATGACCAAGCACATTATCTTTACACTGCTGTTGAGCACGTTTACTTAAAACCATTGTACTTTGGGGTTATATGTTGTGTATGCACCTAATAAAATAAAGTCCATGCGTTGTATCAAAATAAACAAAATGTCATGAAACGGAAATGGCTGAGCTGATGGTGCCCTCCTACTCCTCCACCCCACGAACCCATGGACGCATTTATCTGTGTATTTTTTATTTAATTGCGGGGGGGGGGACATGTTCACTTAAAACCATTGTACTTTGGGGTGATATGTTGTGTATGCACCTAATAAAATAAAGTCCATGTGTTGTATAAAAAACAACCGCTGCTGCTCGGAGTTTTTCTTTTTTCAGTTGCAACATTGCCAGTTCACACCCGTTCAAATATACAAAGTGTCATGAAACGGAAATAGCTGAGCTGATGGTGGGGGGGGGGGGGGGGGGGGGGGGGGGGGGGGGGGGGGGGGGGGGGGGGGGGGGGGATTTTATTTTTATTTTTTTATGTTGTACAGCTATCGTCACTATGTTTGTGTTGCACCTATTCTTTTGGCGCCGAAAACTATCCAACAGGGTTTCTTTTGGTTGTTTCTTTTCCTGTTGAACTCCACCCTCTTTCTCTAACATGGGTGGTTAGCTTTTAGGTCCCAACCTGACTGGTTCCAACAACGTTCGCGCTTTATAACGTCCCAACGCTGCGCAGCTATTTCCGGCTTGGTAAATATTTTTGCGCAATTGTGCTGCTACGATTTGAATCAGCGCGGCGAAGTAAACTCAACTCAACTCAAAAAATGCCGGAAATGCAGCCGGGCTATTACACTTATGGGGTTTTTAAGGAAACACTTTTTACTAGGTTTTGGATATTTTGTGCGCATGCACAGTATTGTATAGGGACAACGTTAATGTTTCGTTTTTACATTAACAGCTGCGGTATATAGTTTAACTGAAGAGATAATAAAATAACTATGCTTGCATTGGTGTTTAGTAGCATTGCATTAAAGTTCGTTTGTGCACCCACATAAAAATATAGTTATTCGGGGGGGGGGGAATAACTTCTCTCAACTCATGGTTTCCAACTTAATTTCGTCCTTGCCAAACTTTATCACTCAGTTAGTTCCTAATGCTCCCATGTGATAATCTAAAAACATATTTATTTCAGAAAAGGTTTACTTTTTCTTAGCAAGAATAAAACCTTGTTTTTGACCAGTTTTCCAAGACCCTGGCATGCACAAAGAAGAAACACAAAAACAATAAAACAAAAAGTAATGCTCCAATCAAGGTCTGTCGAACAAATCCAAATGTTCTCAATACTTCAAATCTTAATGTATTCGTTTTGTCCTTGTTCTGCAAATCCATGTTAACTCTTGCGCTTTTTCATCTCCATAAATATATTTTCAGGTTAATAGTGGAGAATGGTTGATCGTTTTGTGTCTCGGCCCGCTTGTTGTGGAAAGTCATTCACATCAATCCGCTCATTTGGAATTTCACTAAGTTATGTGTGGTTGTTGATAATAAAGTATTTGTAAGGTATATCTGGTAAAAAAATAGTTGACAACCAATTATTGACAACAAAAATCATTTTTTTTAATTACGAGGTCTCTTTTTGGGTAGTAACATAAATATTGAATTAAAAATAATAACCTTCCGATGAAGCCACGTTCGTACCAAACTGCGTTATACTCGAATCAATCGTGTGTTTGAAGCATGGTCATGCGACAAGACGTGTAATACATATAGCACGTCAGGTCGAATCCAAGCACAAAGATGGCGGTTGTTTATTTCACTGCGCTATGCTGCACATGCGCTTTGCCGCTCCTAGGTGCTGTGAACACCAGGTTGCGTCGATATAACCTTTATAATAAGTCTGACCAACTGTGGTTAATACAAAAGCATTTGGAAGCCTGGACTGATCACAGTAACAAATGTGGCCTTGCATTTATATTCCAAGCAGCAAATTTTAATAATTCTTAAGGATTTTTTTCTGTTTGTTTTGTTTCTTATTGACCGTTATTGGACAGTTTATGATCAACTGAACAGTTTATGTTAACTTTTGGGCATTTATTTAACAAAAGTGTCCGACATACAGAGAAAAAAGCATTGCATAGGTATATTTTCTTAGTGATGGCAGATGCCCCAATCACTTTCGTTGATCAACTAGCGTTGGGACCCCTGTGAATCCCGATGCCTGAATTATGTTTGTTAAAATACCGGAAGTGTAACCTGGCAATCACACTTATAGGGTTTTAAGAAAACCTTGTATCAGACAGAAATGTTTTAAATACAAAAATTTGCTTACACTATTGCCTGACTTTTGTTCACATGTATTTTACTAGGGCTTGAATATTTTTTGGGCATGCGTAGAATTGTATTGGGACAACGTTAATGTTTCATGTTAACATAACATACTAACATTTGCATTAAAGTTCGTTTGTGCACCCACATAAAAATATAGTTATTCGTGGGGGGGGGGCCTGTAGACTGTCTCACCAATTTACTAAACTTCCGATATTACTGCTATTGCGGCTTACCAAAAAAGGGCGAATCGACCTAACACTGGTTTTACTAAAAGGACATACCGCGATTAGTATATTCTATAATACATAGGCAACGTTACAACGACTTCAATACACCAGGTCTCTCCGCAAAAAAACTAACAAGACACATCAAATCAAAGTAATCGAGAATTGACCTTTTACCACAAGTGCCAAACGATTTCGGCTTGTGGCCTGTTGATTAATCATAGCCCCACACAATTTCTTGAAGGCTGGGGGGGGGGGTTTACATTAACAGCTGCGGTATATAGTTTAACTTAAACCCGCAAAATAAACTGAAGAGATAATAAAATAACGATGCTTGCATTGGTGTTTAGTAACATTGCATTAAAGTTCGTTTGTGCACCCACATAAAAATATAGTTATTCGTTTACGTAAGGAAACAACCGTTATATCTTCGTTATATATTCGTTTAAATCAACGCACAGTCCAAGAAGTGCTGTTATGTAAAGGGTGTCGAAAAAACGCATTGTGTGCAAACTAAATTTGAAACCCAACATATGTATTGTACTGTTGGCGAAATATTCTGACTGCCCCAAAATTCAATCTAGAAATTTATGGTGGCGATGTATCCTTTACAAATCAGCCACAAAAGCCCTGGGGGGGGGGGAAGAATGTAATCACCTACGAAAATATGCCACAAAGTGTCGTTAATTAAAAAAAAACGGTTATAAAAACTCGTACAAACAAAACATAAGAGAAACACATTTAAAAAAAATGAAACATTAATATATAGAACACAAGTATATGACATAAATAACATAACAAGATACATTTTGGAAAACAAAGAAATCAACTAGATAAAGAAAAACGTGCAGTGTACTTTGCAACTGAAATGTAGTGCAAATAATTTCACCACAGTACAAACATGTTATGTTAGAAAATCTTGTTTTGTTCACATTTAGTAAAAATTTGGGTTCTGCACTTGCAGCATTTGCATTTGCAAACACTTGCAGCATTCAGCATTTGCAAATAACCACAAGGATACAAATTTAAATGACATGTAAATTTTCCCTTTTCAGGAAATCTGCTGACGAGCGGGGTAGGGGAAATGTCAATTATTCCATTTGTCGTAAATCAAAAATAATTCCGAAGTGAAGAAAAAATAATTTGATCAATATAAATAGACTGTTAAATGACGCAAATTGTCAGTTGCACCAGTTTAGTCAACAAGACAAGTCAGGCTGTTTTAATACTCAGTTTAGGTAACATAAGTAATTTGTGCTCTTTTTTCTTAACTTAAACAAGGTTAAATAAAATATTAGGACTGTAAGTTAAAGGGTGAGTGACCCATTAAATACTTTAACAGCATTATGCAATCAGGTTTTACAAAATCGGTTGTTTGAATGACTAGTGAACAGATAACTTGTTCACAACATTAGCGTTTGTTTAGAAATCTCTTCATGATGTTTGTTGTTGCAATCTTCATGTTGTTTTTTGCACCTACATGCTCTCAGGGCAGCCCTCAATGAGAAACCCTTTGAGGTATCAATTCGAAATCTTGTACGAACTATCAACGAGTATTACTCTTTCCATCGAACGCGGTTCCATAATTTTACCACAAATCCTTATGCAACGACACAATGCGACGAAAACCTCTTTTGTTTAAACAATCGCTGGGTAGCGCACATATTTGGGAGGGCAAAGTGAGGGGGTGCAAGGTCGAGAGAAGGGATGGACCTTTTCAACGGTACCCGGATTGTCGCTATGCGCGCTCTACTTTTTGCGTAGTTGGCCCGCGAATTTTGGTCAAGAAAGTACACTTGGTGCAAGCATAGGTCTTTTACGTTGTCAAAGTCCGCGCTTGCGTCTCTTCGAGGTGCCCCCATAGGACTTTCCTAACTATAGTCAGTGAGCGTGGTTGGTGTGCAATCAATTTCCTTTATTCAAAAATAAGTTGATGATCGGAATGTCCTAATTTGGATTTTTGCCAATTACAGCCGTTGTTAATTTTAACTAAACTAAAGTAACCGTTATAAATTTGGAGTCTGTTTTATTTCACGAAGGTCGACAGCGCAAAAATCATTTTTAAAGCGGTCATGCCCGGTGTTCGCTTATTATGTGCGCTTCTCATTTTCGATGTGATGATTAGATTCTAAAGATATTTTGTATGCTTTACTAAATGTGTTTTACAGTTGAACTGTAAAAACTATTTTCGTTTTCAGCATGCCCTGGAAAATTGGACATAAGACATTAGACTACAGGTTTGACGCGGCTGGTAGCGCAATATATCTTCTTGTGCCACAATAGAATTAATTAGCCACGCAAACACCTTCTGGTACAACCTGATGGCGGTATAACTGGGGCAACCGTGTTAGCGATTTATGATTTCCACACGGTCGCTGAGTGTATGCAAGCTGTCGTAAACGAAAATC
>QLIY01002419.1:8829-19454 GCA_003260075.1 Phallusia mammillata | reverse complement strand
AGTAATAAGATCTATTCTAAGTTTTTAATAAAATTAGTTCTTTTGTGTGTTTTTTTTTGCAATTTTGTTTTGTATCACGTACAATTATGTTCATGTTTTTGCCAACAATGTGTGTTGTATCACCTGTTATTTTTTCTGGTGGAAAATATATATAACATCCCATCAGTTAATGCGCCAAACACAAGACAATACTTTGACGATATTGCACAAGTTTTGCAGGCAATATGGTGCTGATTGTCACAACATAATAACAGTGAGGTGGAGTTTTCGGCAACTTTGTGGATTTGGTAAAAACCTTTGGAGGATTTCAACTTTAAATGATTGAAGAAGTGGGTGAAGAAGGTCAGCCCTTAAGGAACCATTACAATTCCTGAGCACGAACTGACACTGGATACAGACGGAAACCACAGTCAACACCTCGGTTCACTGGAGTTGATACTAGAAGTCACATAACTTAATTTTTCTCCGAACAGGTAACGGTCAAAACAGTGCACGACACCAAACTACATAATACTTGGTAATGACGTATCATACATGACGTCACTATCACCCCAAGGATGACCTTTGCTGGTCGGCGTTGTTGGATGACGAAGGTTGAGCTTTGGACGTTCCGGTTGACTTGCTTTTTACGCTTCGTCGCGGAGAGGAAGGGGCAGTCCCGCAGTTGATACACTTCAGGAGGGGATTTACCCAAACTTTTCGCATGTCTCCACGTCTTACAGTGGTCAGCAGAAAGATTCCCAAGCCCTAGAGAAGTGAAATTATTACGTTAAAACTTGCCACTAGGCTGCAGTAGAACATCACAAGCAGAATAAAATGGGGACAAACGGAACTTGGCTGAATGGTCCGGCGCGTCTGACTCATATACATACATAAAAAAAAAACGTTAAAAAACGTAGGATTGGTTATCATACTGCAGAAGGTCTCAGGTTCGAATCCCGGGCCTGTGAGACTGGCGAAGTTTTTTTAACGAAGTCATCAGTTTACCACGAATCACGTGGTTTACCTGCAGTGAGCAGAATATTGCGAACAACCAGCTTGTAATCGTGAGATAAACCTGATCATCCGATATAAGCATGAGGTAAGCGAATATCCACGTAATACCAAGTACGACAACCATTGTTGAGGCGAGAAGAAGGGATTGTTTGGTTGTGCGCCGCAGCGCTATCGACTGGACCTGCAAGATAGAAATCAATTGTTGTGAGAATTTTACAATACTTTGTAAATGGTCTCGCAATTTGGGACAGAAACAAGTTTTTCAATAACACACAAGTTCTAGAGGCCAAATGGCACTTCTAAGTTACAACAAAAAATGTCACTTTGCAAAAAAGTTACGTCACCAAATACCTCTTTGTTGTGCTTGTTAAGTTCGACTGTGACGACAACAAACACGACACAATTGTAAAGAAGGAACACAGCGATTGGTGCGAGGAATCCCAGATACAAGCTGTAACCTCTGATCCAACACAAGTTGTCGGCTAAATACGATGAACGACGGAAAAGACTGGCTAGAAACATAAAAATATTTGGTGTTTAACATCTGAGGCTGTGATCAAAACCGGTATTTTATGGGAGTTTAGTTGATTTTGCTTGGCGAAAGAAACAAACTACACAATTTCATTAAAGCAATCGCCAAGTGAGGATAAAAACAGTGGACGGTCAACTTGCGGATAATGACTAAACATGCTGTATTGTAAAGCGTTATGTGACTGGGGCTCACAAGACAGTGAGTGTGGCCCATTGTTACTGCAATAGGTTGCTGCATTAAAGTTCGCCGAAGTTCGAATACTTAACACATTTCAAGCAAACGGTTTAAGCACAGAAGTGCGCATTTACTGCTGAACACTGAACTCATGTAGAACACATCTATCTATTTCGAAATTGAAGTGGGAATGTCCGGTTTCGGCCTCTTTCCGCCGTTACATTTCTCAGACGTGATTGCAATATGGTCAAGCCACGAAATCCGATGCGTAATTTCGGTTTAACTGTTTGTTTTTTTAATTTCTGATAAAAACCCGTCGTGCTTACTTCCATCGCAGAAAACCGGGTCTTGGTTCCGATCGAAATATCCAACACTGACAGCCACAGTTATTCCGACTATCACCGCTGGAATCCCATAACAGAACAAGGTTCCTTTCTGTAGAAACTGACTCCGGTATTTACTGAACACCTGTGAAAGAGGAAGGTTTTATAAATGGCTGAGAAAAAGCTATGGATTATTAACAAAAGAAATAGACAAAGGATTATGGTCAAGATTTTCCTAGTAGCCAATTGTTTAGAGTTTTTTATTGTTCTTTCTTACTAATTATTATCTGTATGTCAAATTAACCAAACTGCATTGGGGTGAACCACCGGTCGAAATTTGTTAATATTTGAGAGGAAAAAAAATCAGGAAAACTGGCTCACGGCGATTTATTTCTTGACGACCCAACGTGTGTAATAAAACGAAAATACTGTCAGCACAACAAGAGTCCACCATAATCACCAAGAAACTGAAACGAGGACGCTTGTATGATGTTGAGAATATTTTTGGCAGAAGATTGTAAAGCATTGCGTCTTTTCATGGCTTCGACATTATCTTTTTAACCCAACAAGTTTTGTCTGGGGAACAAAGTTAACACAACCCACCTTGACAAGTGAGATGTACATGTCGTAGCTGTACACGCTCATCCAACACCACGAGGTGAGGAAGAAATACTGGATGAGCGCTGCGACCACCATGCAAGCCACGTGATGTTTGACACGTGACACTGCGGTGACGAATAGGAGATGAGCGATACTGAGGTTGATGCAGATGTGGATGAGGATTTTACCCGTACGTGGCTTCCGAAGATCTCTGCGGAGGATGAAAGTGAATTTTCGTGCTCCCTGATGGGCCGAAGCATACAATGTATATCCANTAGCTGTACACGCTCATCCAACACCACGAGGTGAGGAAGAAATACTGGATGAGTGCTGCGACCACCATGCAAGCCACGTGATGTTTGACACGTGACACGGCGATGACGAATAGGAGATGAGCGATGCTGAGGTTGATGCAGATGTGGATGAGGATTTTTCCCGTGCGTGGCTTCCGGAGATCTCTGCGGAGGATAAAGATGAATTTTCATGCTCCCTGATGGGCCGAAGCATACAATGTATATCCAGGAATTATCGTATCTTGCTCATCCTACTTTTGCAGTTTATTTCAAATCTCCCCCCCCCCGATGGGCCGAAGCATACAATGTATATCCAGGAATTATCGTATCTTGCTTATCCTACTTTTGCAGTTTATTTCAAATCTTTTAGAGGGCATATACTAAAGAGTGATTTCAAATTTTGTGCAGTGCACCAAAGGGATTCGAGTTTGTTACTGTAACTGGCCATTTTTTACGCGCTTGGTTTAACGAATCAGAAGGAATCTACACTTCAATGATTTTGGGTAATCCAAATGTGCCGATTGTGCAACTCATACCGTTGTTGCAACGACAGAACGGCACAAAACCTACAACTCGCGTAGACGCAAAGTTCAAGAAAGATAGGAACAAAGTTCAAAACAAACAACAGTTCAAAGGAATACTGACAGATAAGCAAAAAATATATAAAAGCGGATCTTACCGGGTAGAGGCGATCACAATCGCGGTAACAATCATCCCGACAATAGAAATCGCAAGTCCTACGTCACTCACGATGGAAAGGGCGACATCTGACGGAACTTGCTCGGAGCGCTGAACAAAATTGAAACGTTGGTCAAGCACAGAAAAAAAAGGATTTTTTAATTTGGAAAAACGTCATAGGAGGTGGTAATAATAAAAAAAATACAAAAATCAGATTCTATTCGAATAAGGAACTGAAGATGCCAGTGAAATATACATATTCCTATATTTATATATTGACTAATTGTGTTACTTGGAAAATATTATCTATTCCCAGTCAACTAAAAACAGGTGCTTTTAATAACTTATACCCGTATTTTATTCGTGTTAAACTGTCCAAAAACTGATATAATTTGACCGTTTCAACCGGTTAACCCCAAACTCATAACAAAATACGCAACAACGACGCTTTTCACTCACCACTAATAGAGCGAAGTTCGTGAGATGATTGCACAAACACTGGGGTGGATTTGAACTCGAATTGAGACAACATCCGTCAGATTTCCAACTAGATGTCGAATATTCCCAATATTTGCACGATAATGTCGTTCTCAACATCTGAAAAACAATTTCCACATTTTCCAGAGAGAAATAAATAAGTTAAGCAAATCAACAAACAAAGTATGAAACTTCTTTAAGATGTAATTTAGTCAGAACATCCGGTTTAAGATTTTACGTTTTCAGGCCCTGTGGGTGAACTGCTGGGTCATTTAGGGTCAAACCTTGGATAACTAACTAGCATCTGTGTAAATTTGAATAAGTTTGAAGCACTCTTTCTTGACCAAACACCTCAAGCAAACCAGCGTCAGACAAAAAGATACGGACAAACACAATATGTGTCTCCTTTATCAAATTTAATTCTACACCAATTTCATCATGAAAATCAAAACATGACTCTGTTGCATAAATATAGTTTGGCTACGTTTTTTGTTTTCTTAGTTGCAGTTAATACCAGTTCATTGGGAAGCAACTTTCTCGTTCTGCCTCCATATTTTATTTGGGGATTTAACCGCGGTTGAACCGAATATTCCTGGTTCACCCATTTTTGCGTGGAAAGTACAGCATTATTCTATTGTTAACTTGTTAGAAACCGTTCGGGTTCGCAAGATTGACTTCCCTATGACGCATGCTATGTCGTCATCACGACGTGAAAACGCAGACGCAGGGTTGATGAAAGTTTAATAAGGAATTACTCCCAGAGTTGGACAGTGACTCCCGTTTTTCATGACGAGTAGAATTAGTTTTTAAGTCAAAATCAAATAATTTCAACACTCGTAATTGAAACTTAAAGCTGGAATCACCCAGTACGTTGCTTGGTGGATGAAGACTAATGAGACTTATAACAATAGATACTTAGTCGTTCACCCTTTGATTTTGAAGATATACCTACACATTCGCTATTACATCATTGTCAGTATAAATTTATTTGAATAAGATATTGACGGTGCTGTAATAGCGAAATATGTATATCTTTAAAACCAAAGGGTGAACAACTAAGGTTTTTTGATGGTGAATTCATTTCCAACTCACCCTAAATTCGTTTCCATCCACTGGAACTTGCCCATGTTGTGCAGTAACACCGAGATGTTCTATGCTCACAGATTCATCGAGATCCCGTAAAACGGTGTCAACTCCAACATCGATAGAAATAACCTGGTTAAGAAAATAAAGTTGAGTGATCTTAAGCAAGAAATTCGGTTCAAAACTGAAGATTTGCAACAACTTGATTTTCCCCCCCCCCCAACATCGATAGAAATAACCTGGTTAAGAAAATAAAGTTGAGTGATCTTGCGCAAGAAATTCGCTTCAATACTGAATATTTGCAACAATTTGATTTTTCACCGGTTTTACCCAGTTTAAACAAAACAGTACATCATACAACAGAATGTAAGTGTTTATTTTTTGCAAACATTCTGAGCGGAAAGATATTATAACAGGACATTTGTTTTCCAGCACACTACAGGAAAGCCATAGGGGAAAAACGTTTTGGCACTGTTTGTGTGAAATCAAACTTTCCACATTTAATATTGAATTTATGATTAATTGTCTCAGCCATCACTGCAACATACGCAGGCTCAACTTCAAAACAAATGAGAAAATCTCTTGGTTCGCGGAAATAATTCAACAAACATCAAAACTTTCAAATCGAATTAACTCATTCAAGTCACGTTCGCCCTTTGCACAGTGTGTGACGTCACAACACGCATTGTGACGTTATTGTCTGCATGGAATCCAGTCATTGTTGCTGGTTTTGTTTACCATCACGATCAAGTGTCAATATGCTGATGGATCAACAAGGAACAACAACTTATGATGAGATGCGCAAATTAATCAGATTGAAACAAGAAACATTTGAATTGTTCACAAAACGCGCACTCCACTGATTCCATTCCATTAAACTTACGTGTGACGTTTCCACTCGCGCCTCAAAGAACGAATCGTTCTTATAGAATATGAACCCAGCCCTTCTGTTAGTTTCGTCTGTTTCCCGTTTATTCCTTCCCGCCTTCCAAGCTCTTCCCGCCACACTGGCCGGGACGCGCACTCTGATTGGCTGGGTGTAGTTAGCGTTGCCATAGGAACGCAGCGTCGGTTGAAAATTCAAATCTTCCACCGCGCTCGAACCGTTGTTGTCCTGTACCTGCGACGTTAAGGTTTGATCGAAATCAGATTCCAACCAACATATGCTGTATGTGACTGACTTAATGGGAAAATGCAAGACAATACACAACGTATTTGTAAGTAACCAACCTAACCACAGACGCTGGACATATTTGGCAGTGGCGGGATAAAAAAAAACCCCCCCCCCTTCTGAGCGGAAAGATATTATAACAGGACATTTGTTTTCCAGCACACTGCAGGAAAGCCAAGGGGGAAAAACGTTTTGTCACTGTTTGTGTGAAACCCCCCCCCCCAAATTAATCAGATTGAAACAAGAAACATTTGAATTGTTCACAAAACGCTCACTCCACTGATTGAAAGTGTGCTGGATAAATTCCATTCCATTAAACTTACGTGTGACGTTTCCACTCGCGCCTCAAAGAACGAATCGTTCTTATAGAATATGAACCCAGCCCTTCTGTTAGTTTCGTCTGTTTCCCGTTTATTCCTTCCCGCCTTCCAAGCTCTTCCCGCCACACTGGCCGGGACGCGCACTCTGATTGGCTGGGTGTAGTTAGCGTTGCCATAGGAACGCAGCGTCGGTTGAAAATTCAAATCTTCCACCGCGCTCGAACCGTTGTTGTCCTGTACCTGCGACGTTAAGGTTTGATCGAAATCAGATTCCAACCAACATATGCTGTATGTGACTGACTTAATGGGAAAATACAAGACAATACACAAAGTATTTGCAAGTAACCAACCTAACCACAGACGCTGGACATATTTGGCAGCGGTGGGATAAAAAAAAATTGTCAGCAGGTTCTTTCACAAAAGTCATATTTTTCAGCCGGTTCTGTTACAAAAAGTCCATTGACAGTATCCAGTAATGCTAACCGGTTCGCTGATCTCATAAAACTTCGTGAGACGGTTCTATAGAACCGGTGCGAACCAGCTGAATCCCACCACTGGGAGTAACCAAGTGATTTCAACCAAACCTCACCTGAACCATCATCGCTTCAGTTTCGACCGCGAGCGAAGTTTCGTTCTTGGTGAGATTCGAACGCACAACCAACTCGGCCAGTGAACGGGTGAAGACGTTTCCCGTGTCGTGGTTGCCATGGTTACCCGACAGTGCAACTTGAGAAACGAGGGAAACCACCGAACGAAATCCGTCGCTCGAAATCTGCGGGAAAGTTTAAGTTGAGAATCTGTTTGTGAAATTTATTCAGAGTAAAAAAACATAACAATAATAAAGATCAAGTTTATAGAGCTTTTCTGGCAAATGTAAAAAAATCAAAAAAATCCTTGATTAAGTCAAGATTTTCTGGGCCTAAAACTGCAATCAAAGCATCAAAACACAAAGTTGTTCAACCGTTAACTTACCGCAGTTTTATCCTCTTTCACTGCTTCAGACACAGTAGAAACGAAATGTGAAATCAATTCCACATATTTCCTTGTAATGCCGGAAACGTTGGTTGCCAGTAGCAACAAGTCAGCTGACGCTTTCTCAACTTTTTCAGGCGTCAGCGTTTCTATGGTAACCTGGAAACAAAAAAGTTTAGTTAGAGAAAACAGCTTTTGTTCTGTCTTGAAATTGAACCCAGGTAGTTTTGTTACAACTGCCTGTTTGATGAATATAGCAAAATAAATTGAGAGGATAGTCAGTGTTTACCTGAGAAATTATTCCATCCACTGTCTGTGAGCAGTTTATTGTCACAAGTTTTTCAAAGTGAAACTCTGCTTTGCCAGAGCTCACAACATGACAGGGGACTGAAGCTTTCGGAAAACCTGGTAGAAAAAAATCAGTAACAAACTAAATTGGGATGAATTCTTTACAAAACAAAAAGTAAAGTTTCTGTTATTTGTTGAGGTTTTTTAGATTTTGTTTAAAATTATGCTTTTTACACTGTTTAATTTTAATATAAACTGAAACAATGTTTTACCTCCATGACATAATTCAACGGATGACGAAATTAATCCATTCCAAGTTCGAGAAAAAGTAAAATTCTTGTGAGTAGTTTCAGCGCAGAAAGCTAGAAATAAAAATCATTAAAACAGTTTTTGTTTGATAAAAAAAAACAGTTTTTGGTTACGACACTAATGATCATGAATGCAGCGATAACACAAAGTTGACTTGTATCAATTTGTGCGCATGAAGTAAGTTAATTTAGAAGAACCAAGTAAATATTTCTCACCTGAGCATTGTATCAGTGGATCTCCATCGAAGCCAGACACACAAACACATCTTGGATTTCCCAACAAACTCACACATTCTGCATTAATTCCACAAATTATGAAGCTGGTAGCACAAACAGCCTGGTCTGTGGAAAAAAATATTGAACAAATCAAAACACAATTTTAGCCAAAACATTACATTTCTTTTTTTCTACAATTCGGAGTGTGATTAATTTATCCATAAACAGAAGTAAAATATTTTTTTTAATTTTTAGAACGCTTTAATATTTACTTACACTGTACAGGCTGACCCACCAACGTCCCTAAACTTCCAGAATTCTGCGTCTTGTAAATTTGCAGCAAATCGGACGACGTCCAGTTTGTTCCTGAGACAGGAATTTCGTATCTAAACATATTACACAAAAACTCACATGACAATGTCACAAATATGAATTAAAAGGTTTTTAAAGTTTTTTTGTCGAGTCAATTTTTTTCCATTGCATAAAAAATATGGTCACCTTAGACACAACATAATATTTTTCACATCACTTTAAGCAATGCACAGATGGAATAAAAACGATGAAAGTTGCAAATACAGCAATAATAAAAAAGTATGACAACAAAAATTTTACCTGACAATTCTATGCTTTCTCAAAACACGACCAACTGCAACACGGCTGTTTTCACCAATGGTGTCATAAACATGTTTCCATGACGATGAAATATTGCTGTTTATTTCTTGAAACAACTCGTTGTCGTTCAGTTTGTCATAACTTTGATTCCATCTGAACATCTGATCAAACACATGATAACATTCTCCATCCAGCCAAGTTGCCATATCTGGAAAAGAAAATGTTTTAATTTACAATTTAAAAAATGTTTTCTAATTTTTTCACTTTTCACTTTTTACTTGTGGTTCGTGCTATTTTTTTCACACTCAGTTATAGTAGTGGTTGAAATATGTATTTTACTGCTGCCTAAAAATTTCCATAATCGGGACTTGCTCCGTAGTATGCTGACCACTGACTTAGAGGTTTTTATTACAGCAGATTAATTTGTGCTTAAATTTTGCAATTCTGCAACTCTTTCTTATCTACAACAAACTGACAAACCTCCACATTTTTTCATTGGTGGATGAAAACCAGTCGTGGCATGAGGAGTCTCGTCTGATGGTGGATGTTCTGATATTTACACAAAGTAAAAACAAAAAAATGCAATAGGAAGAAAAACATAGTTTTTTTTACTTAGATAGTTAAATGGATCATATTTTTTAAGTGATAGTTACTTAGCCAACCAGTGTTCTTTGCTTTTCTCTAACTCAAACCACTTTTTATTGCTTTGACAGTTTTACCGCCCCCCCCCCCTAGTTAAATGGATCATATTTTTTAAGTGATAGTTACTTAGCCAACCAGAGTTCTTTGCTTTTCACTCACTCAAACCACTTTTTATTGCTTTGACAGTTTTACCGTGACCTTGATTCAGGATTAGCTCTCTGATCTTTATCATAATGATACTTCAGTATTTTAGCAAATTTAAAAATTATAATAATACCTGGGATTGTGGCTTCTTTCATTGTTGTTTCTTGTGTTGATGACAACTTTGTAGTCTGTGATGAAATAGTTGCTTGGGTGACAGTTTGTAACAAATCTGATGGTGCTGCTGCTGCTGCTGTTGTTGTTAGTGGTGGTTGTGGTTCGGTCACAGTTTTTGTTGTTGGGGTGGTTGTTGATCCTTGTTTCCCCCCCCCCCCTGTTGTTGTTAGTGGTGGTTGTGGTTCGGTCACAGTTTTTGTTGTTGAATGTGGGGTGGTTGTTGATCCTTGTATAGTGGTTGAAGTTGCTGCAATATTAAGGGGAGTAGGTTAAATTATTTTATTGATAGTGGATCCCTATGTTGCAGTACCACAGATGAGTTAGAATACATTACTGTAAAAGTTACCTGCATCACAACCTCCAGGTATGATACATCGACATTCTTGTTTCCCATTAGCAAACATGCATCGTTCATTTGCAGAACAAGATAGTTGAGAACAATTTCCCACAACTGAAAAATCACATTAGTAAAAAAAATTGCAACTAACACACGGAGGAAGACAATAATACAACATGCCTGTTAACTTACACCAGTGGTTCTCAAACTTTTTATTCAAGTGGCACATTAAAGAACTAAAATATGTTGTCGTGGCAAACTTTGCAGGTAAACATAACAAAAGTT
>QLIY01002418.1:4835-19463 GCA_003260075.1 Phallusia mammillata | reverse complement strand
CAAAAAAGTGTTGATAGTGCCCTAGAACAAAATCTTGCACAGTCATATTCACTCACACACTGGCGCTACACTGCCATTGAAAATTTGTTACACCTCACCGAGCACACACTACAGACAGCGAAGTTGTTTTGACTTTTTATACGATCTGTCTGGCTCTGGCTCAATGGTGGTTGACACGTGATTTCATTCGCTGTTTTTCTCGTGTATCGTGGCATACAACGCTTGGCCAAACAAAAGCATTGTGGGAGGAACTGTTTTAATTCAGAGGTTAGGGCAGGTTTTGAGTGTGGAGACGGGTAGGGTAATATAGCGACTAATAAACATCTTGATGATAAAAAACATCTAGTTAACATAAAAATCCACAAACTGACAACAATTATATATTTTTACCCCCCCCCCCCCCCCCCCCCCCCCCCCCCCCCCCCCCCCCCCCCCCCCCCAATGGTGGCATATACCAAAAGTTCGTAAAAAAAAACGTTTCCAAAAAATACATTTTCTACAAATAAAAGTCCCGAAGAACCAACTTATCGTCAACCACTGATTTTTAAAAGTTTAACTTTGTTTGTCGACAGGGTGAATAGAACGTCCGTACGCCCCCCCCCCCAGTTTGGAGGAATGTCATTTGACCGGCAAAGCAGTCTCTTGCACGGAGAGACAGATAATAAAAAGGGGCTTAAATGATCTACAAAAAAATATTAACGTTGAGCCGTTTAAAATACTGACAATAAAATCATTTTCTTCTTATATTTTAAACCACTAAAGTAACTTTAGTAACCCAAATCTTCTGTCTTGTATTTACTATTACCTAAGCCACGAAAATCGGTTAGGATTTCAAGACGCTTGGTGGCAACAAAGCGCATGTACGGACGTTCTATTCCCCCTGTCGGCAACAAAGTTAAACTTTTACAAATCAGTGATTGACGATAAGTTTGTTCTTCGGGACTTTTATTAGTAGAAAATGGATTTTTTGGTAAACGTTTTTTTACGAACTTTTGGTTTATGCCAGCATTGATCAGTTTAAGCCATGTTTAAAAATCAATACAATTATAGCCCATAAACATATAGTTGTTGTCAGTTTGTAGATTATTATGTTAACTAGATGTTTTTATAATCAAGATGTTTATTAGTCGCTATATTACTCTACCCGTCTGCACACTCAAAACCTGCCCTAACCTCTGATCTGCATCAGCACAGTGTTAAAACAGTTCCCCCCAATGCTTTTGTTTGGCCAAGCGTTGTATGCCACGATACACGAGAAAAAACAGCGAATTTAATCACGTGTCAACCACCATTGAGCCAGACGGATCGTATAAAAAGTCAAAACAACTTCGCCGTCTGTAGTCTGTGCTCGGTGAGGAGTAACAAATTTACAATGGCAGCGTAGCGACAGTGTGTGCGTGAACAGCCCATAAGTGCGTTTTTGTAGAATAAGACTTAGATTGGAAATTTTAGAATTGCTTACATAGCATTATTTGTGTAGCATTCGCACCAAACTCAATTATCAAAGCTATTAAATGGGTTTATTTCAGATAGTGGAAAAAGCATTCAAGGAGTCAAACTTCAAAAAGTTACAAAATAAGACAAGGGCGCTGTTTCTAAAAACAAGTTCCAAAAACAAGTTTTGCATAGAAAATGGTACGTGACCTGGGATGACCCCCCCCCCCACTAAAGTTACTTTAGTGGTTTAAAATATAAGAAGAAAATGATTTTATAGTCAGTATTTTAAACGACTTAAGGCTAATATCCGTGCAAGAGACTGCTTTGCCGGTCAAATGACATTCCTCCAAACTGTCTACATGGTTACATTTCCAACAATTCAGAACTAAAATAACTTTAATAATAATCAACGCAGTCATTTTGCTTTTACATTGGCTCGTCTTCTCACCTTGTGACTCATGCACAAACAAAGCAAAACATAATTCATAATCAAACAGACCACACGTTTCGGTTCACCCCCCCCCCAAAAGAAATTTAGTAGTATAATTGGTACTTTAGAAAAATAGAAATATGTGGAAAAATATTTATTAAACCATTGCGAACTGTTGTGCTTACTTTACAGCTCCTAAATAGTGTCTAGGTAAAAGCGTAAAATAAACTTGAAGTCAACATTGTAATGGCAACCTTGGTCAACGTGGGATGTGAAGTCAACATATATCTACCTAATGGCGATGCAATCACCGACCAAGGTAAGTTTAACCCCCCCCCCCAAAGTTAAGTGTCGCTTTAATACAATACCTCGCTTATGACAGGGCGCGTAGAGGTGTATATATGACGGTATAATCTACTTGCCCCAGCGAAAAAGTGTTAACACACTCCCCCCCCCCAAAGTTAAGTGTCGCTTTAATACAATACCTCGCTTATGACAGGGCGCGCAGAGGTGTATACATGACGGTATAATCTACCTACCCCAGCGGAAAAGTGTTAACACACTCTGTTTTAACGAAGCGTTTTTTATTCCTTAAAAATTCGTCAGGCACATAAGGGACTTTAGGCTGTGTCGTGTTTGTGTAGTCGCGCTATTGTCCAATCCAGCCTTTTGTACAAGTCAAGTTGACATTAATTATGTAATTCAAGTTTTCAAAATACCTCTGTAGAATACACGAGTTATCGTTTATTAAAACAGTTTCAAGCGCTCAATAATTGCTTCATATGAAAGCCATACAAAACTTGCTATCCCATAAAATATAGTTAAAAGGCAACCGTGTGATGAGTATCGGACAGAGTTATTCAATTTTGATTTTCTGGGTTAGACGATATCTGGATCAATTTGTTGGATGTTGTCACAAATGTTCTTGACCAGGGGTTCCCAAACTTTTTTGGTCTGTGGCCCAAATTTCTATTTAATAGCGATTTGTGTCTCACCACGTGCTGTATTATAGGACACAAACAATTTCTATACATGCTCCTGAAATTTGGCTACAAGATTTGAAATTCTTGGCTCTATTGATGGCGAAGCACAGCGAATATCTTGCTTAACTTTAAGGCGATTACGCTGCTTGGACTTCATATTTTCCTTGGACTTCATTTTTAAATATGATGTATAAAACTAAGCTCATAATATCTTCAGTATAACAGAACTGTAGATTCTGTTCAAATGGCTCGGTGGCCCATTGAAAATGTCTTGGTGGTACTGGGCCATGGCCCACAGTTTGGGAACCACCCCCCCCCCCCCGCCCATGACAATATCCCGCAACCCAGTTACCACAGATCATGGGTAAATTTTGTTCGTCTCGATTCTGTTCGCCTGAAATTCGTCTCGCAGACGCTATTGTGTTGTTATTGTTCTAGTGTGCCAGTTTTATCACTTCGCCGATACTCGTTGCAGTGTTCAATGTTTCGTCTATCTATAGGAAATGGTCATAGCGAGTTAACGCCTTTTCCCCCCGATCATTGTAATGCAAGATTTATAAGAGCCCCCATCTAACGATTTAAGACACAGAATAAGAGAGAATATAGAGATAACGGATATATCTTTTCGACGTTTGATTTCAGAACGCTCAGTGTTGCTTTTTACGGAGTACGGATTTTATTACGCTAAGAAGTCTGCTTTCATTGCCCAACCTGTCAAGGTTCTCAGGCTATTAGTGCTTGCTTGCCTCTAGTTTACCACTACCTAGCCGTTTTACTGATTTTGGTTTAGAACAGGGGTCACCAAACTACGGCCCGCTGCCGGATCCGGCCCTCGGCGTTATTTTTTCCAGCCCACAGAGGTATTATTGGTTTAACACAGTGGTTCCCAACCAGAGGGGGAATTCCCCACGAGGGGGGAATTTTGTAATTTGTAGGGGGAAATTTGTGTCACAATATTAATCTCTTACTGGTTGTCTGTGCTACGTGTTAATGCTGCATTTGCCATATATGAGCAAACTAAATTTGTAGGGGGGGAATTAGATTTAAATATCGACTAAAGAGTGCACAGAAAAAAAGTTGGGAACCACTGGACAAGGTATGGAACATTTTGTGACGTAATATACGTTACATTTTACCTAGTCTCACAGGATTACAACGCGTATGTATGATCCAAAAGCGATTTGTTACATCACAGACAAGAGCAAAGAATAGTAGTTGTGCGCAAACAATTGCCTTTTTGGTTATTTGTAAGAGGATAAAGTAACGTTGCTTGGAAGAGGGGATACTTATAAATTTAAATTTTATATTTTGACAGCGGCACTATCCGACCTTAAATAAGATTGTGGAAAAACCATTAGCCCTTGGCCGTCCCGTCAAATTCGCCTTGAGCGTTCCATTTTTGGGGAAAGGCTGCATCAGGGCTTGTAAGCCACGTGGTCCTTGCGCGTCATTATGTAAAAAATCCGGCCGGCTTTGAAAAAAGTTTGGTTACCCCTGGTTTAGAATAACCTTTGTTAGAACATCTACTGTTGCATACGCAAATTAATAAAATTCTTTTATTAAATAAAAAAATACGATATATTTTATTTTTCGTAAACAAGACGACGTATTGAATCCTTCAGTGAACCGAACTTCAGTGCTTACTCTCTGTCGTTGTTCATTTTGAGATTGGCTATTACCAAATAACTCCCCCCCCCCCTAACAGAACTGTAGATTCTGTTCAAATGGCTCGGTGGTCCATTGAAAATGTCTTGGTGGTCTAGTACTGGGCCATGGCCACATAGGGGGAAATTTGTGTCACAATATTAATCTCTTACTGATTGTCTGTGCTATGTGTTAATGCTGCAGTTGCCATATATGAGCAAACTAAATTTGTAGGTGGGAATTAGATTTAGATATCGACTAAAGAGTGCACAGAAAAAAAAGTTAGAAAAAAAAAAAAAGGTCTCACAGGATTACAACGCGTATGTATGATCCAAAAGCGATTTGTTACATCACAGACAAGAGCAAAGAATAGTAGTTGTGCGCAAACAATTGCCTTTTTGGTTATTTGTAAGAGGATAAAGTAACGTTGCTTGGAAGAGGGGATACTTATAAATTTAAATTTTACATTTTAACAGCGGCACTATCCGACCTTAAATAAGATTGTGGAAAAGCCATTAGCCCTTGGCCGTCACGTCAAAATCTCCTTGAGCGTTCCATGTTTGAGGAAAGGCTGCGTCAGGGCTTGTAAGCCACATGGTCCTTGCGCGTCATTACGTAAAAAATCCGGCCGGCTTTGAAACAAGTTTGGCTACCCCTGGTTTAGAACATCTACTGTTGCATACTCGAGTTAATAAAATTCTTTTATTCAACAAAAAAATACGATATATTTTATGTTTCGTAAACAAGACGACGTAACAAGACGATGAATCCTTCAGTGAACCGAACTTCAGTGCTTACTCTCTGTTGTTGTTCATTTTGAGATTGGCTATTACCAAATAACTTTCAGTTGCTGAAAACAATAAAACAGAAGATTGCAGTTCATTTAAAACACGGTTTCTTTACTTTTAAATTCTGCAACCAACCCTTATTGTCTTAAAAAGACTTTTTTGTTTAAAAAAAGTTAAATATAATTCTGCATAACATTCCTGTGGAAACAAATAACGCCCCCCCCCCCCCCCCCCCCCCCCCCCCCCCCCCCCCCCCCCCCCCCCCCCCCCCCCCCCCCCCCCCCCCCCCCCCCCCCCCCCCCCCCCCCCCCCTAAAACACGGTTTCTTTACTTTTAAATTCTGCAACCAACCCTTATTGTTTTAAAAAGACTTTCTTGTTTAAAAAAAGTTTAATCTAATTCTGCATAACATTCCTGTGGAAACAAATAACAGATTAAAGGAAACGGATTTTTATCGTCAATCATAAATTCTAGCAGCACAAACCATGCTGAGAGCAATATTGTGAAACGAAATATGTTCGACTAACTGGAAGATTGAGTTCCATAAGCTTTGAGCGAATTTGGGCTTTTCCGTTTTCTGAGATTGGACATTTGTACATTCGAACTTTTTCGATATTGCCAAGACAACTGATAAGCGCTGGAAGACCTTCGTCACCAAATGGGTTGAAAGACAAGTCAAGCAGTTTCAACTGAACAAAATAAGTTGCAATACAAGGTTAAACCGAAAACTAATATTGTCTAAATACACGAAGGTTGTACCGTTGTATTAATTTGAAAAGTAATAAAAAAACACAGTGTGAAAAAGACTGCCATGCAATGTTTAATTTTATATTTCTTGTCAGCAGTACAGGAAATTCACTACTGCAAATCTGGTCTGATGGTGTTTTTTTTTTTAACTTATTTGGTTTCTTTTCCAGTTACAATGATTGTTGTTTATTGCAACTCACCTGATGGTTGTGACGTAGTACGCTGGCAGCCAGTTTCTCAATGCTGGTGATTTGTCCACCTCGGATCTCTAGCTCCTTGATATTCTGAACGCAGTCAGCCAGTAAGTCTGCTCCAACGTTTCCGATCTCGTTGACACTGAAGTTCAATTGTCTCATCTTTGGTACAAAAAGATACAGTCATGAAATTGTAGTTATTGTTTGTAGTAAAACTGCAGACTATGGTTTCTTTTACTAAAATCAAAAATGCCAGCGATGTGGAATAGATCTTATGCTGTCGGCAACCCTATCAGTGTGACGTAATTGATTGGGCCTTTTTTCCTCCCCTTGTATATAAAGGGTTGTTTCCGCTTGTGCATAATTCATTTTTCACTAATGATGTTAGCTGAATAAAATGTCTTCGTTTTTTTAGATCGCTCGCAATTTGGTTTATAGTAAAACAAATCTTCAAGTCTGTGCCTCGTCTATACCTATGCTTTATTTTTCTCACATAAAACAGTCGGCAGCTGGGTATGTTCATTTCTAAAATACCTAAAAATTGCGACAACTTAGAAATGCTGGTATCAAATACAGGTTTTTGCAAATTATTTCTATATTTGATTCATTTGATTAAAGTTTGTTTAACTTCCCCCCCCCCTGGTTTCTTTTCCAGTTACAATGATTGTTGTTTATTGCAACTCACCTGGTGGTTGTGACGTAGTACGTTGCCAGCCAGTTTCTCAATGCTGGTGATTTGTCCACCTCGGATCTCTAGTTCCTTGATATTCTGAACGCAGTCAGCCAGTAAGTCTGCTCCAACGTTTCCGATCTCGTTGCCACTGAAGTTCAGTTGTCTCATCTTTGGTACAAAAAGATACAGTCATGAAATTGCAGTTTTTGCTTGCAGTAAAATTGCAGACTATGGTTTCTTTTACTAAAATCAAATTTACCAGCGATGTGGAATAAATTTGATGCTGTCTGCAACCCTATCAGTGTGACGTAATTGATTGGGCCCTTTTTTCCTCCCCTTGTACATAAAGGGTTGTTTCCGCATGTGCATAATTCATTTTTCACGAATGATTTAAGCTCAATAAAATGTGTACGTTTTCTTTTTAAATCGCTGGCAATTTTGTCTTTAGTGAAACAATCTTCAAGTCTGGTTCTTGTCTACCTATATGGTTTATTTTTCTCACATAAAACAGTCGGCAGCTGGGTATGTTCATTTCTAAAATTACTAAAAAATGCGACAAATTAGAAAAGCTCGTAGCAAATACAAGCGTTTGCAAATTTATGTATGTTTATGAATGTTTGTTTAACTAACCGGGGTTTCCAGTGTTACCACAGCTGCAGTAAATGGTGTTATAGTTCGAATGTCACAAATGCGAAGGTCCATTTCTTCCACATTGTGCACGCAGTGAGCAACTGCTGACATGGCATCACCACCTAGTGTGCTGCCTCTAAGGTTCAGGTGGGTCATCTTGAAAAGACCAAACGTCATACACGTTTAAAGAAATGGGGCGAAATTAAAATTTAGAAAATTTTCACTCAGCAATATACGGTCTACGTTACTTTAACAAAGAAATTGGTAAAAAAAATTTTAAAGTTGGCTGTTGTTTGTGTTCTGTGGTAATGTTATATGTTACGCACTGCAAAATAGAAGTTTCGAAAAACTAATACATTTGATGAGAAACTTTTCGAATAACTTTACACCGAACCAAAAACTTTCGTTCATCGCATCAGTAGCAAGTTCTTTAGCTAGTAAATCGTGCATCTTTTATTTCAACGGGTGTGTAAGATGTAAATACACAGCTGTCCCCCCCCCCCCCCCCCCCCCCCCCCCCCCCCCCAACTTTGTTGGTCATCGCGCCCACAGCTTTGCAGATTTCCATTAGTCCGTTGTTGAGCACACATTCAACAAATTCCAGCTTTTCCACGGCCTTTTTTACCTTCCGAAGAAAACGAGTTAGCGCAAATGCGTTACTCGATCCGAAGGTAATGTAACTGAATACAACCACCACCGGAAACTTGTCAAGATAAGATTGCAGAAATTCATCTTCTACTTCCTGAAGATCAATCAAAAGTTCCCCCCCCCCCCACAAATGCAAAGGTCCATTTCTTCCACATTGTGCACGCAGTGAGCAAGCGCTGACATGGCATCACCACCTAATGTGCTGCCTCTAAGGTTCAGGTGGGTCATCTAAGAAAATATCATTTTTAACTTCGCTCCCTGAGCTAATGGACCTAACAGATTGGAGTGTTTTTCGCAGATAGACTGTGTACCGTGGCAATGTTACATGCAATGTTAGGCACTACAACTTAGAAGCTTGATAAAAACCTATACATTTGGTCAAGAGATGTGACTTTTTCAATAAATTCACACACAACCATTAATTCCCGTTCATCGCATTAGTATCAATTTCTTTAGCTAGTAAATCTTAACCTAAAGTCTTTTGTACCAAGGGATGTGTAAGAAGTAAATACACAACTGTTTTAGAGAAAACAAAACTGGTACCAACTTTGTTGGTCATCGCGCCCACAGCTTTGCAGATTTCCATTAGTCCATTGTTGAGCACACACTCAACAAATTCCAGCTTTTCCACGGCCTTTTTTACCTTCCGTAGAAAACGAGTTAGTGCAAATGCGTTACTCGATCCGAAGGTGATGTAACTGAATACAACCACCACTGGAAACTTGTCAAGATAAGATTGCAGAAATTCATCTTCCACTTCCTGAAGATCAATCAAAAGTTCCAAGAACTCCCCTGAAAACATTTAACGCGAATTGTATTCTTTTCCTTTACGTTTAGACAATAGCAGAAAGTGTTAAACTTTACTGTGTGCTATGTATGATGCAGCATAGTTTTAACAAAAACTCTAACCGGCCCCCCCCCCTACTAAGCATGCAAATCTGATTATCATGATTATCAAGAATCTAAAGATCTATCAATTGAAAATCTATGTTACCCCTTTTAAAATGCCAAATTACCCCTTTGGGGGTAATTACCCACAGGTTAAGAACTACTGCTTTAGACAATAAACAAAAAGGGTTAAAATGCTACTGTGTGCAATGTATAATGCAGCATAACTTTAACAAAAACTCTAACTGATCAATTTTATCGTGTACACTTGTTGTATTAGGAAAATACTTGGTTGGTTTCGAAAACTCATACCTTCTGTAGCATGCTTGTAATGCTTTAACAGTTCTTCGTGAAACTTGTGGGATCTTTCTGTAAAACATATACCGTAAAAATGAAATAATTAAGTTTGTTAATAGACACATAAAAATCAGATTTCGTCTTCCCGACCTTGGTACGATAAAACGACTTTGTTATGAAGCACTTGAATACGCCTAGTCATATTACCTAGCAAGTAAAATACCCCTTGAACTTTCTGAGTCGTTAATGTTAACACAGGAAACTCGTTTACGTTCCCATTGTACAAAACGCCACAACAAAAGACTTGTTTTGAAAAACAATAAGAACAGCATCTGCCTTGGAAATTCCACAGGTTTCAATGCTTTGTTGTGTCATCGTATTCAAAGAAAGGGTTTTGTTCTGTTTTTTGGCTATCTGTTTCAATCCACTCATTGTAACATTATTTTATATTGTTAGTTCGTGGTAATTTTGCATCGCTGTTATTTGTGATTATTATCGCATCGCACCGCATTCAATAATCACAAATAACCACAAATGTTTTAGTCGGGCAATTTTAGCACATATGCTTAGTAACACGTGACTCTATTTGCGAAGAGGTGATATGTCTATACCTTAAAACATTGCAAATACGCACCCTTTGAATGTTTTTTTTTAAGCAGCAAGTAAGCACAAATCCCCAATAGTATTTCGTTAAGTCAGACTATCTTGCATTCGTATAGAAAAGATACTGTTTAGAAATTTTGGTAACCCCATTTCCGCATACCGTATTTACTTGATTGTAAGCCGCACGCTGGAATTGTTGATACTATTGTTTCTTTATACATCTTTCTGTTGTTATATTGTATAACTATTTGCCCATATTTGTTAGTTACGTTGATAACTGTACCCAACAGAACGTAAAGCGACGTATAATCTGAACATGCATACATGTTTTGAACCCCAAATAGTTTAAAATGTTGGAGTGTAGAAATAATTTCGGTATAAAATTAAAATGTAGGCCGCCCTCGATACCCCCCCCCCAAAATACCCCTTGAACTTTCTGAGTCGTTAATGTTAACACAGGAAACTTGTTTACGTTCCCATTGTACAAAACGCCGCAACAAAAGACTGACTTGTTTTGAAAAACAATAAGAACAGCATCTGCCTTGGAAATTCCACAGGTTTCAATGCTTTGCTGTGACATCCTATTCAACGGAAAGGTGTCGTTCTGTTTATGGGAATGTGTTCCAATCCTCTCATTGTAACATTATTGTATATTTTTAGTTCGTGGTAATTTCGCATCGCTGTTATTTGTGATTATGATCGCATCGCGCCGCATCCAATAATCACAAACAACCTTAAATGTTTCAGTCGGGCAATTTTAGCACATATAACTTACTTAGTGATAAGTGACCCTTTTTGCGAAAAGGTGATATAATGTGCAAGTCTATGCCTCAAGACATTACAAATACGTACCCTTTGAATGTTTTTTTAAGCAGCAAGGAAACACAAATCCCCAAAAGTATTTCGTTAAGTTTGACTATCTTGCACTCGTATAGAAAAGATACTGTTCAGAAACTTTGGTAACCTTATTTCCGCATATTTTGTAATTTTGTGGAATTAAAAGAAGCATGTACAATAATTTGAAAGAAATATAAAATACCCTAACCCACCAACCTGGTTTGGGAAACGATTTGTTCAAAAGAAGTCCACAGACGAACCTTCTCACCATGGACCAAGTATTATCAGTAGCAACCTTTTGCAGAATAGCGTCGAACTCATCGTCACACAGAAAGTAACAGATGTAATGTGCAGTGAAGTATTCCTGCCATGTTTGATGTACAAAGAAAAATCGTCTGTCGCCGGGCAGAAGTCTTTGATTTCGGCCTTTGTAGCCTAATGTTGTAAAATATAAAGCAAATAAGTCAAGTTGCCAAACCAGTTGCTGACGGCGGAACACCAGTCAGCGTGTCATTAGTTTCGTAACACAGTACAAACTGGCAAAAACTCCTTGACAAACAATTTTGGGTCAAAATGCATGGACTATACAAACCAGTCACGTTTCACCAGATAAACCGCTTGTTTTGTGTTTAGTTTTTACAACGAACAACGAGCTGACACCACTGGGAAATCCTAGCACCAAAACAACAAAGTGATAGAGGGAAAAAGGTCAAACATCGCGGCAGCTAAACCCTAAAAATAAGGGTCCATAGAGATTGAAATCTCGCTGAAAAAAGGCCTTTTATAGCAGTAATGTTGGGTTAGACTAGGACACCTGGAACCTTACGTTGTTGTTTATTTTTTATTATCTGTGCGGTATTTTTATGAGATTCATTTCACAATAAGACTTGACGTGTTTACCTGGTAAAGCAATGATGTAATCTTGAACACTATGTTCGTCCAGTCCTTCGCTCGTTAAGTCTTGGACATTCATAATAACGGTCGCTCTTTGGGTGGCACCAAATGCCATCTTTCCAATTTGCCCTCGCATATTTGCAACACTTTGACCACGACTAAGTGATGAATGACCGATGTGCTCCAGCAGAATGGAATATGTCCCTGTAAGTGTATGCAGTTGTTCCCCATCTGGTGTTCTGCGACCCCCCCCCCCACTTTGACCACGACTAAGTGATGAATGACCGATGTGCTCCAGCAGAATCGAATATGTCCCTGTAAGGGTATGTAGTTGTTCCCCGTCTTGTGTTCTGCGAGCCCCCCCCCCCCCCCCCCCCCCCCCCCCCCCCCCCCCCCCCCCCCCCCCCCCCCCCCCCCCCCCCCCCCCCCCCCCCCCCCCCCCCCCCAAGCTTGTTTGCATGATCTCCGGCCATTGCACGGAATAACAGGTTCATATCATAGTCTGTTAAGTCGTGCACGAGAAGTGTAAGCTTGGGTTGCAGGGGGCCCGGAACTGATATCATCGCATGAGGGCGAGAGGTAAAAATCACAGTAGCCTCGCGAAGAAAGACGCCTGCACAGAGGTTAGCTACAAGCTGTTGTACCAGTAACGGTGTATCGTACGAAGCACTTACGGGGGCGACACCATCTAAAGACCAGGTTGCTTGATCAAACCCATCAAAGATTAGCGCACATTCTTTAGCGTGCGAAGAAAGCCACCTAAACGCCTTTTTACGGACGTCTGCATCCAGATCTGGGTGAACATAGTCTATTATCAGCTGCTGCAAACTCAACTTTTCTTCACCATAACCCATCTTCATGAAGCTGTAATGAAGGCACAGAAGGTCGTTCCGCTTCGCTAGACGTTTGGAGCACGTGGTTTTGCCGCAGCCCGGTGGACCAATCAGAGCGCAGAATCGGTCCCGTTTGGATGCGCCTAACAGATCCTCAAAACGCATTTTCTGGTGGTAGTAAAAGCAGTCGGCATCGTTGGCGTTGGAAGGGCGATAATCTCGAAACTTGTGATCTATACCACCCTCAAAAAACTTCACATTCAACAAACTCGGGTGGACGATTGGCACCTCGTCATTCGGCAAATCGACAACAAAAGTGACATCAGGAACGGTTTGCTGGGTTTGGGCTTCATAGACCTTCTTAAAACATTCGTAGTCGCCTGTGATTTAAAAAAAAAACAACTAATGAAAATGGCGTTGATTTAAAAAGAGCAACATTAAGCTGTCATCTGATGCACCAAAAATGAAAGGATTTGAGATTTATACGAGCTTAATGTTTTTTTCGATACGTTTTTACGCATACTGCATTCTGTCAGTTGGAAATGGTAAACTTTTATTTTAGACCTAAATATGAATTCACACTGAATTTCGAACCAGTGAAGGCTAAGATTAGCTTGTGACCTATCACGGTCTATTAGCATTGAAAGATATGATANATCGTTGGCGTTGGAAGGGCGATAATCCCGAAACTTGTGATCTAAACCACCCTCAAAAAATTTCACATTCAATAAACTCGGGTGGACGATTGGCACCTCGTCATTCGGCAAATCGACAACAAAAGTGACATCAGGAAAAGTTTGCTGGGTTTGGGATTCATAGACCTTCTTAAAACATTCGTAGTCACCTGTAAATCAATAGAACAAACAACTGATGAAAATGGCCTTCATTTGAAAAGAGCAGCGTCAAGCAGTCATTTGATGTTCAAAAAAAAACGATGTAAAGTTTACACAAATTGATTGTTTTTTTCGAGATGTTTATACGCATGCTGCATTCTGGTAAATGTAAATCTTAAACTTTATTTTAGACTTAAATATGAATTTAATTTAGAGTCGAGCGATAGCCAAGATTACCTAGTGCCCAAACACGGTCTCATGGCATTAAAAGAAATGGTGATTTCAAATCGTTGAACTTACCTTGGTCTGAGATTGGATCACTATCAGGTAGATATATATTGACATCACATCCCACGTTGACCATAGTCAATGTTGACCTCAACAATGTTGACCTCAAGTTTCTTTACGCATTTTTAGCACTGTTATGACCCTGCAAAGTGCACACAACATGTCGCATTGGTTTGATAAATATTTTTCCAAACGTTGGAAGAAATGTGTTGGAATAGTTTTCGTTTTCCTGACACGCACACTAGTACCAATCTTAACCACAGAGTTTCATTTGGGGGGGGGGGGGGGGGGGGGGGGGGGGGGGGGGGGGGGGGGGGGGGGGGGGGGGGGGGGGGGGGGGGGGGGGGGTTTAGAAACAGCGTCCTTTGGTCTTATTTTGTAACTTTTTAAGTCTGATTCTTTGAATGTTGTTTCTTGCCACTATCTGAAATTAAGCCATTTCATAGTTTGATATTTGAGTTTAGTGCGAATGTTACACAATAATGCTACGTGAGCAATTCTAAAATTTGTAATCTTAGGTCTTATTCCACCATAACGCACCTCACTCACACACTGACGCCACGCTGCCATTTAAATTTGTTACACCTCACCGAGCACAGACTACAGACGGCGAAGTTGTTTTGACTTTTTTCCTCATTCGTCTGGCTCTATGGTGGTTGACACGTAATTCAATTCGCTGTTTTTTCCCTTGTATCGAGGCATACAGCGCTTGGCCAACCATAACAATAGCATTGGGGAAGGAACTGATATGAATGTGCTAATGTAGGTCATAGGTTAAGGCACGTTTTGAGTGTACAAGCAAGAGGGATGGTATAACGATTAAGGGAACATCTAATTCAGGGGTCGGCAACCTTTTTTCTTCTGCGGACCGGTTTCTAAACAAATATTTAGCAATGGAAACACATAAATTAGTTGATCATCCCCGGGATACATGGGCAAAATGCTTTAGAGCAGGGGTGTCAAACTCGCGGCAGATCGGAA
>QLIY01002417.1:2475-19475 GCA_003260075.1 Phallusia mammillata | reverse complement strand
TGGTGTTTCACTTGTTTGTAAAACACAGCCTTACTCATTGCATCGTGTATGGGCACATCATCGTAAAGAGGTTCATTGTCATAACCGTAGATTGGAGAATTAACACTATGTGTTGGTCTTATTTCTTCATCTGCAACACATTTAAGTGGTCTAGCCAGTGGTGTGATTCAGTCGGTTCGCATCGGTTCTATAAGACCGTCTCACGGAATTTATGAGATCAACGAACCGGCTAGCATTACTGGGTACTGTCAATGGACTTTTTGTAACAAAACCGGCTGAAAAATATGACTTTTGTGATAGAACCGACTGACAAACAAATTGAATCCCACCACTGGGTATAGCTCTAATGTTTTCAAAAAATATGAGTTGTAAACCAGAAACAAACCATAGAAATGACCATCGGGAGAAGCGATATCTTTAGATGGAATATCTTCATCATAATCTGAAAAGAAAGTAATAACTGGTTAGATTAATATGGATGAGATGTTGGTGCTTTTCATGGGGTTCAAACCCAGGACTGTCCCCTGTACGAATTGAAACAAGATTTGTATGGTTCAAAACTTTGAATGGTTAATACTTGGCTCAAAACCGATGCAAACCAGAAAGGGCACGAACAAATAAAGCAAAGCATGAAACACAAACGAAAAAAATATGAACAAAATAGTCAGAATTAGGCATCAAACGACACACTAGTGGAAAGTTTAAGTCAAGCCGATTCAAGCCCGCTTCATTCAAACTTAAACACGGCCCGACAGACAGCTCTTAGGTTTTGGTCGGTTCGCATCGCCTGATCCATTTCACTTTAGCGCACATCAGCGGCAAACCAAAATAGGATGACGAATTCTTAGATACTCACCCGCACATCCATCCGTACTAAAACTGTTGCCATCTTGATCAAACTCTTCGTTTACGTAAACATTGGAATTATGAGTTGGGCCATCGCATTCTAAACCATACACAATGATTGAGAACAAAATAAAAATGGATTCCTAAAAGCTAAAATGATACACTGTATTGCACCTGGTTGCTTTGACTGGCGTTTTCTTACAACAATTATAGCAACAAGAATAATAACAACAGCCACAGTAATTGCTGATACGCTTGCAGCTATTGCCACAGTTTGATTAGGATTTGGAGGAACATCGTCTTCTGTAAAGGAAACTCCTTGTTTAAACACTAAACCAGGGGTGGCCAACCCGCGGCTCGCGAGCCGCATGCGGCTCTTCGCCTGGTTTTATGTGGCTCTTAATTTGTTATCGAAGTTTGGCGCCATTGTGCATATTTGGGTTAATATGTGGCGATCTGGTATAAAAATCGTTAAATTTAAGTAAAGCTTTAACAATTTTGCTTTTGAACAAACTTATTATCGGTATGGGGGGGGGGGGGGGGGGGGGGGGGGGGGGGGGGGGGGGGGGGGGGGGGGGGGGGGGGGGGGGGGGGGGGGGGGGGGGGGGGGGGGGGGGGTCTTGCGTACAATGCGAATGAGACACAACGCAACAGCAATATTTGCAACAAATTTGTTCCAAAGTAAATAATGCTTCAATGCGTTGTTTTTTGGTTTTTGTGCGATTGTTGGTGGTGAATGCATTAAAGACGTCGCAATGAATTTAGTTGGGGGGGGGGGAATTGTGAACAATGAATGATTGCTCAGTGTTGCGTACAATGCGAATGAGACACAAAGCAATATTTGCAACAAATGTGTTCCAAAGTAAATAATGCTTCAATCCTTTTGTTTTTCGGTTTTTGAGCGATTGTTGGTGGTGAATGCATTAAAGACGTCGCAATGAATTTAGTTTCGCCACTTTGCACTTCAGGCACATGCGCGTTAGGTGTTTGCAGTGCCGGATTAACCATTAGGCAAAGTAGGCACGTGCCTACANGGTGAATGCATTAAAGACGTCGCAATGAATTTAGTTTCGCCACTTTGCACTTAAAGCACATGCGCGTTAGGTGTTTGGGGCGCGTGCGCGTTAGATGAAAATACCGCGTTTTTAGTAGGGTGTATGCGAGGAAGGGACGAGCTATTTAACAAATGTGCTTATGTGTATCATGCGGCTCTTTCACAGTAAAGTAAAAAGTGTGGATCTTAGGCCTTGACCGGTTGGCCACCCCTGCACTAAACAAAGAACGATTACCATGGAAAGAGAGTTGCATGCCCAAATAAAAACAATAAACACGACCTTACTACTTCAGTAAAAAAACAGATACTGAGTAAAGATGTTTTTTTTCTGTAGTAACATTCTCTAATAACGTACATTTCACTTTGCAAATAAACATACTTACGTGTCATATAAAAGTTGGCAATTAGAGGTTCAGGAAAGTCAGGCGAAGTTGAAAATACATTAAGAATTAAAGTAGCATCTGTATCGGAATTCTGACAAAAAGAAAACGTAGTTCACACATATCGAACAGTGAAAGGTTTTTAACTTGAGTACTACCGCAACTATTAGAACGAATCTTTGAATTGTTGAATCACTGGTATGTTGTTGAAAAGTGCACTTAGTGCATGAAATCAGGTTACCTTGCATAGAATCAAACCATTGAATAGTTTTTAGCAGCCGAAGTATAAATAAAATTGTCTTAGCATTCTCACCATTATCAATCAATGTGTATTGTTGCGTAAGTGGGTTTGAAGCAAAATCAACAAAGCAATGTCCGTTTTCCACATCGCTCCAATTGCACGTTGTATTTTGTCCAGTTATTTCAGGACCATCTGAAAACAACGTCATAAAAATCATGACAAAAGGTTTTGAAGAGATTTCGGGTTTCACATAACTTACAAGTGACATTCAAGAATACTGTAGCTTGAGTGGATTCAAACAAATCATTAGTATGACAAGTGTAGTATCCCAAATCAAAACGGGTTAAATTGTTTACAATTAACAAAGGTTCATTAATGTCATGTAGCTTTGCTGGTGTGCCCCAATGGTAAGTTGTTTGCAGTTCATAAGAGTAGGGAACATCACAAATCAACGATATATCATCCCCTTTCTTTAATATCTCACTTGTGTCATGACTGGACTTAACGTCAGGTATTCCTGTAACAAACAAAAACTCAAATTATTCGTTGTAACTGTGGCGTTATGCAGTACAAAACGACAATAGGTGGGTAACAAAATTGAAATAAACAACGGACAATAGCAGTGATTGTACCCACTAATAGAAAGACAAATATCCCTCTTCAAACAAATATTGTCATAGTGTAAGTTGCAATTGTTTGTGTTTCCAACACTGGTAAGCAACTTTTAACTTCATCTTAACTGTTCCGCAGAACTACAACAGTTGTGCCAAGCAAACAAGTAAGTGTAAGTTGCAATTGTTTATGAGCCTAATATTGGTTGGCGAGTTACACTTTAGCTTTAAGATATTCCGCAAAACTACAAAAGTTATGACAGTGAGCACAAAAAATTCCCAGCACTGGATTTAGCCAAGACAAGTTTCCGAACCTCAGGTATATTTTTGGCAACACAACGCAATGTTTGCTTAGTGTGTCTTTATGGTGCGTAAATGTCATTTTAATCACTGAGGCACGTGTTTACCAGTAGTAAAATTACACCACACCACGACAAAGGTAACGCTCTGTAAGTTAGCTACAATTGATTTCCAACGTCATTTCTTATGGCACAATCAATAAATTACGATCGTACTTTGTTTCACTGCTGTAATAGTTAGGTTTGAACTCGTTTGGTTTCCAGCCACATTTTGACCAGTACAGCTCACAAATGATGAACTTTCAATTCTTTGTTGGTAAACACAGGATGGTTGTTGGACAAGCGTGTTGTTGATGTAAAATTGACACAACGCTTCAGGATTTGCATCAATCAAACAGTACATCACAACATCTTGCCTGGCGTTCACCAACACACCGTTGGTTGTGTTAACAACGTTGTTGGAAGTTTCAACCACAATCATGCTATAATGGTTCCCTGAAAAACAAAAACATGTATTTAGATTGTTAAACATATCTCAAAACCACATCAATCACATTTTGTAAATGATTGTTAAATGAGAACAAAAAAGACCTAGCAACATGTTCTTGCTTATATTTTCATTAGCCAACATCATTTGCAAATGCTGTACCATATAAATTTACTTACAATAAACTGCAAGTGTAGATGTATTAGATTTCAATGTAGAACTTGAAACTGCCACTGAACACCAAATCTTTTTGTTATTGTTTGATGAACTCATTACAATTGCACTATTCACCTCCTATCATATAAAGTCAACATAAAACAGTTAAAATTAAAGTGCTTTCAGCACGAAATAGCCACACATATGCATATCAATACTTTAAGAAAATGTTTTGCCCTTACAGTATCATCCAAAAAATATTTCACTTCTGTTGTTGTATGGGCTGTGGAATTACCAAATAACAAGCATTCAAAATCAGCTACTTCTGATTCAAAGTAGAATGGATCAACAACCAACAGAGCTAAAAAGAAAAGGTTAGAGAGATTATGTGCCAGTTTAAACATGACATTAATGTTTGCAGTCAAAGATATTAAAATAAACTTACCATACCAACATTCAGCATTACCAACCCATGAGCTACAAACATCACATGTTAGCAAGGATATTGTTTCCATTGTCCCACCAACAAACAGTGTAGTGTTTTCAACACAATTGAAACTAGATGAAGTATTGTATCCTCCAGAACTAATGCAACCAGAAAGATTGCAATAACTATCACAATCTGTTCAAGTGAAATATATAACTCACATAAAACTTTTTGCATTCAAAACCCACCAAAACTGACTGACCTTGTAAAGTTATGTTTGCAGTGACAAGTGAAACATCACTTGGTGACACAAAATATATGTTCATATTTTCTTTGACATTGTAGACAAACAATGTTAATGAGACATTATCGCACCTTATATCACCATCAATAGTTACACTGTTTGATAAATTTAATGTGCAGTTTGTATCATGCTTATTAATGCAACATGAACCATCAGCAAAGTAGCCAATCAGAAATTTGCCTTTAAAAATATTAAGTATAATTCCACTGTTGTTGATACCAATTTGAGCGCTTGTTTTTCCATAGCAATTACAGGTGACATTTACAAAATCAACAGTTGATTTGCACGTTAGTTTTGCAGACACAACTACAAACAACAAATACAATTAATTAAACTTTTTTCTGTAGTGGTGACAGTTTTAGTTTTATAGAATTTTAAATTATACTGAAGTGTAAACTCATTACTTTTTTTATTAAAAAGGTTTAACACCCATACCTACCTCCAATCAAAAGACAATAAATAAGACAATACTGCATGACTTCTTCACACCCACATGTATCACAGAAGTCAGAAACACTAGATGTTAGTCATTGATAATGATTTATGATGCAGTAAAGATAACATACCTTAGAAATACAAATAAATAAAATAAACAAATCTTTTAACAAAAAAAATCACTACTTAGCCTGATTACATAAACCAAGTTTACTGACCAATCTTTTAAAGTGCTCACACTGATTAAACAATCACTGTTGTCAATTCCTGTGTTGTGTTAAAAGACTTGGAATATATCTACCACAGTCATGAGAATACATAATTGCTGTAAACACTTCTCTAAAAAACACAACTTACCAGTAGCTATGTAGTTCAAATTGACTAATTATATCTATCAGAGGTTTACAAGACAAGCTATGAGTGCTGTGGTGACACAAAGTGAAAGTAGATGCAGCCCATTTCACAGCTCCTTACCTAAACAATATTGGATTTGAAATAAATCTTTTCATATGGTTGGTTTGAAGTCAATGAACAATAATTAGGCAATATACTAACTGCCAAAATTGTACATACTCAAGTGAAAGTAGTTTATTTGGTTTCCTTCGGCAATCAATATTTTTATGAATGTAATGGGATAAAGATAAATTTTCTAACAGTCATATCATTCAGTTTCTTGGTCATGTGTGTTTTTGTGATAATATACAACTAATCCAAGGGAAAACAATTCCCCAGGTTTAAGCACAACAACTGGCAAATTATTAGTTTTATCAAAATATATGAAACAAGTAGAAAATAAGACGGAATAAGTGCAACTAATAATAATAACAAAAATAGAACCAGACATGAAACACAAATTTACCTATAATTTGGCTGGCAAACCCAAACTTATAGTTGAATATAAGTTTCAAATTGGTGGCTTTCAAAAGTCCATGAGCTGTGAGGTCAAGCATACTATTGGCAAATACATATTAAGACAAAATATTACAAACTTACCAGCATAGGTATTGGGAACACATGACAGAAAAAGTTTTGTGTGATTTCATTTTTTCATTTATTTACATAACTTTTTAAAACAATAAAGAAGAATTGGGGGGGGGGAAATCATACTAACAGATCCTTAGTATTTCCTTACAACTCTCTGCACACAATAACCGATCCAAAAGTGGAATAAAAACTGCACCAATTAGTAGATTTGACTTGCCGTGAGTGGCAAACAGGTAGGTTGCCTTTGTTTTGAATATTTGCGCCAAAATGCAAATTGAGTTAAAAGTGGTCCCGTGAAAGTTTACAAAAATTTCCACCTGGTGTTTTTACCACCGCAAAAATTACAACCGCAATAAACAACGAAAACAAATCCTATTTCAGTTTTGTGTTGGTTTCGTGGTTTTATGCCTGACACCAGTACGATTTTTAAACATTTTTTTTCGGTGCTTTCAAATACAGGTAAGCTTGGTGCGCTAAGTGTACTTAGACCGCGGGGTATTTGCATAGGAAATTATACATACTGAAGGTAACTTGGGTTAGAATTAAAGTTTTGGGTTTTAGGTTAGGTGTTTGATTTGGATTTTTTATAAGTATCAATAATGTTTTTCCAGCAGTATGTGCGTGTTTTACGTTAACTGCAGTAGTTACGATTATTCGCACAAAAACAGGACAGCTACAGTGTTTTCGAGTTACGGTTGCTTGTGCTAGGTGACAACAATTTCATTTCATTTTATTGTTTTTGGGTCATTTCATGTCAAACGTCCCAGAAAAATGGCAAAAGTTCACCCACCCTCTCAGATTTTTATCAAATTTCATATGTTCATGCAGCTAGCTACACTCATTTCAACAAAAAAAAATGTTGAAAACTATCAATGTTTCGCGAAGTTATGACATTTTGAAAATATGTCAAATATGTGATCACTGCAGCGACGCGCATCAATGCTTTTTGATAATACTGTGTTTAAAATGTCATATTTCTTTCTAATTTGTGTATTGTGGTCATTTAGGTGAACCTTTAGTTAGGTGAACCTTTAGGTCATTCTCAATCACCTTATTATAGTTTTTCATGTTTTTGAAATATGGGTCAGTAATTAAAGGGGGTTCAGTTTGGGGGTATGCGAATGTGCATTCATGCGTAACGACAACTTTAAAAGCTCATATCTTGAAGTGCACACTAGCTAGAAAGTTAAGTAATGGCTCAAATGAAAGCTCTTGCTGAGTACTTTACTTGTTCTTAATTTTGTGCTGCTTTTCTGTAATTTGTTTGAAGCAGGGTCATAATATAACACAGGTGCATTTTTCAGATATTTTCATGATACTGCTTCTATTATCTATACTTTATGTGCCCTAATTTGTAATTAAAAGTTGTTAAGATGCAAAAGTTTAGTGTAGGTGTCTCACTGGATACTTAATGCCACAAAAAGACATATCCAACACAAAAACAAGGTATTTTACCAATTGACTCTCTAACAGATGAAGAGCAAATGCTTCTGAATATTCGAGTTGCTGCTGATAAGGGTAATGAATGTTGTTTGGAGAACGGATGTATTTTCCACAAGTACAATTACATTGGTTGGTACCCTTCCTTGCAGAAGTGTTGTGATCCTTTTCAAGTTCACACCAAACCAGTCAAAAATCGTAATATACGTCCTATCACTTGGGAATATTACCAAAAATATAAAAATTACAATTTAAACATTGTACAGTGAAAAGTGTGATTTNGATGCAAAAGTTTAGTGTAGGTGTCTCACTGGATACTTAATGCCACAAAAGACATATCCAACACAAAAACAAGGTATTTTACCAATTGACTCTCTAACAGATGAAGAACAAGTGCTTCTGAATATTCGAGTTGCTGCTGATAAGGGCAATGAATATTGTTTGGAGAACATATGTATTTTCCACAAGTACAATTACATTGGTCGGTACCCTTCTATGCAGAAGAAGTGTTGTCCTTTTCAAGTCCACACCAAACCAGTCAAAAACCGTAATATACGTTCTATCACTTGGGAATATTACCAAAAATGTAAAAATTACAATTTAAACATTGTACAGTGAAAAGTGTGATTTTCTGTTTGAGGTGGTCTTTTCTCTTGACCAGTTTCTTGGGTATCATTGTGGGGACTTGTATTTTTTCTGCTATCGTACTGCCACTGTTCTTAATTTTTTTTCATTTTAGAGATAATGTTGTCAAAAGATTGTATTTTCATTTTGTCCCCCCCCCCCTTAATTTTTTTCATTTTAGAGATAATGTTGTCAAAAGATTTTATTTTTATTTTGACTTCATCTTTAGTGTCAGATTGGTCTTGCTATAGGTCTACGTCACTGACATTGAAAAAAAATTGGACATCTTTGCATGAAGGCATCAGGAATTTGACATAATTTTTTTTCCCGTAGAAAATGTTACTGCTTGAAGGCACACTATGCAACTTCACAGGTAATCACCTCAACACTCTGTAAACTTTCATTAAGCCTGCTGAAAGATTCGTTTGCTTTAACAGTAGATGCAATGTTATATATATCACTGTCAGTCAAACTCGAAGCTTCTTCATTTNATTTTCTTGCCTTGCAAAAGAGATTCCTCACTTGGTTTATGAATGGACAAGTGATTTCTTTTCCAGACCAGTGCTCTTTTTAATGTTACGTAATTATAAAAATCAAAAAAATACCCTCAACAAAGTTACCTCATACATCTTAACATCTTCTCAAGCGAATTCTGATTTCTGCCTCCGGTGATACGCGCAAAGCCTTTTCAGTAGTATTTAGACCAGCAGTTCTCAACGGGGGCGCCAGCGACCCCCTGGGGGCGTTTGCTCTCACTAAGGGGGCGTTGGAGAATAATTGGGCGATTGGGGGCGCTGGGAAAATATAGAACAGGTAAAACAAAGCGTCAAAGTCAATTTTGTCATATCCCTTCCATCTGCAAGTAGATTTGACAAAGTATTCACTGCATTGTGGACTTTGTTTGCTGCGTGATTTTGACTGTGATGTCACAGTGCATTTTATACCAATCACAATGCGTCATTTGTCGGGGCTTGTGTGCGCTTTGATAGCAAAATTTGCAGGTAGCAATTGACTTGTGCTTGGCCGAACCGAGCTAGAACCCGAGTACTTGGTACCGAGCATCGCACATCGCAATTTTTTATGCTTCCCCCCCCCCTTTTGTCATATCTATTCCATCTGCCACCAGTTAACTAAGATTTGACAAGTATTCACTGTATTGTGTACTATGTTTGCTGCGTGTTTTTGTATGTGATGCATTTTATACCAATCACAATGCGTCATTTGTCGCGGCTTGTTTTCGCTTTGGCCGAACCGAGCTAAAACCCGAGTACTAGGTACCGAGCATCGCACATCGCAATTTTTTTGATGCTCGGCGCTCGGCCGCATTAACTATAGCCGTTAGACCAGGGGTCACCAAACTACGACGTCATTTTATCCGACCTATGAGAGTGTTTCGTCCTAATATATGTCATGGAAAAAATAAAATTTTAGTTAAACGTTAAAAGTTAATTTACTGGAAAAGTATTTCTGCAACAACATGTAGGACTGAGTTCACCTAATTTTACAGAACCTACAAAATGATCCAAAAGTTGTTTGTTTTATCACAGACCAAACCAAAACTATCAATGCCTTTATTATTGTGCGCAAACAAACGGTATTCTATTGTCAATTGTAATAGAATAAATGAGTTTTGCCTGTAGAAGAGATCCAATAATTTTCAAAACAATTTTACTATTTGACAGTAGCACGATCTAACAAAGATTGCACTTTTGTTGGTCCCGGAAAGACGCGCGTTAGGGCTTGTAACCTATGTGGCCCTCGCAAGATATTTTTAATGTTATCTGGCCCGCAGTGAAAAATGATTGGTGACGCCCGTGTTAGACAANTAAAAATCTGAGAGGGTGGGTGAACTGGCCTGGGCAGTTGACATGGAATGACCCTTTTGCCAATTCATGTTAATGAACACACCAGATGCACATTTCTGTGTTTCAAATGCATTCTTTTTTGCTAAGCAAGACAAACCTAACTTGTGCTAAAAAAAGACAAACCTATGTTCTACGTAGTGCGCAATCCGATAACATGACTTCCAAACCTATGTATCCACATTTATATAAAACTTGAAGTCATTCAAAAATGACAATTAGAAGTCCTATCCTTACAATGATTGGATTTGAAAGAAACAGCGCATATTCCTCCGTTTAGCGTTTGGGAATACATTGGTGCTCGCCTTTGCTTGGAATAACGCCCTATGCGGACTTGGAGTAGCATGATTTAAATAGGTGTCGTTAGTGTTGGTCAATATATACGTTTTCAAATCTGGTTGTTATAATAAGTGCGTTTGCACATATACCTTTGGATCTGATTAAAACATTTTATTTTACTCACGCTGCAGGAAGCGGAGTTAAAGCAAATGCAACTTTAAACATCTTTAGCTTGTGATGTTTGTTCTTTTTGCTGCTGTAATTATGGGAACTAGTTACCTCGTCATGGAAAATATTGTTCAAGATCCACAAGCTAAACGATTTCGTCTGTAAAACTGTCATGTGTACTTGACATTGCCCTGCGTGTGTGTGTCTCAAAAATAATGGGGGGGGGGGGGGGGGGGGGGGGGGGGGGGGGGGGGGGGGGGGGGGGGGGGGGGGGGGGGGGGTTGTTTAATTGGAATAAAACTCAAATAAACGTTTCCTATAATCTTTTTTAACGTAGTTACACTTTACATAGCAAAACCAATGACACAAAAAACGATAAAAATAATGATGACATTGTATGGGACATTGGACTTTAAATTCAAAACATATTACTTGCATGCAAGTATCGTGACGTATTGCCCCGGTAAAATTCGGTCAAGTTAACTTGCCTTTTTCTACACAAAAGCTTGACCGATAACAAATCCAGTTTTCAAATTACTGCACCGGTTATGTACGGTCCTAGGACTACTATTACATCAGCCTCATAAACGGCCTCCAGTCAATGCAATTTTGACGTTTCTATAATCAATGTCATTTTTGACATTATCGTGGTCACGTGTTTACAACTTAATTCCCATAACAATACCGTGCTGACCTGGGCGCTATATAAGTCAAGCCTTTCTTAAGCAAAAATCAGTGTACAAGCGCATAACAGTTCATACTTCATAGTTGTGATACACGTTGGCGTTGTGACATTCGTGTTGCGTGTTTAACCGCAAGGGGGTAGTTGTGACATCATTTTCGAAATATAGATTTGGGAATGTAACTATAGTGTTCGTCACATAGGTTTAGTTGGGCAGCGATTAGTTTGTTTATTGGAGTCAGATATACTGTGTGTTATAATTGTCTACCATTAGGGTCAGTACAACATTGGGGGGGGGGGGGGGGGGGGGGGGGGGGGGGGGGGGGGGGGGGGGGGGGGGGGGGGGGGGGGGGGGGGGGGGGAGCACTATATCAGCGCCAACACTTCATTCCATGCATGATACCCGATCTCGTGCGATACCTGGATGGTATTAACCCAAGTACTCATACCTTTAAAAACAGATATAATGTGCAATTCCATGGTATCTATTTACACTATTGTTCACAATGTCACATATGTGACGTCAGCTGTATGTCTGTGAGAGCAATAATAACAAAAACGATTTGGTTTGGCGCTAGTAATTGGTTATGTTGGGGTTAATTGGATTATTTTTAAATATAAAAATTAAAGCAATTTGCACGTCAATAATACTTCGGTTTGGCAAGTTAAGCGACCAAATCGAAATCTAAAACTGAACAGAAGGTTGACCATTGGTTAAGTTTTGGCCATTATTGAACGATTTATGTCATAAACTAGGTAAGCAGCATTTATAACATAAGAAGTGCCTACAAGCAACACAGCTTAGATTCTTTGAATACACTTACATAGTTTGATTAATTTTCATACGGTTTTGTTTTGTTATACAGACACAATACAAAAAAGCCCTGGACGAATCATAAACTGTTAACAAATTAAAAACTATTTTTTTAAAGACAATAACGGATTTTGTTAGACGTTACCTATGTGTGGGCATCAGACAGCAGTTTGGGTAAAATATCGGCTACTGGTATCCGAATAAAATTGGGCTTTCGGTCAAACTTATTTGCTGGTGTAGATGTCATTTAGATTTTTCGAGGTTGTACTAGAAAACACGCAACTACTAACTTTTGATAAAGATCGTCGTTTTAACAAATTAATTTTAAAATTGTTTCATGTAAGTCAATACACAGTGGCTTAATTGAACATGTATTTATTTAATATACAGTGTGATGTAAAAAAATAATTGCAACTTACTCTATAGATTTCTGGGTAAACTTTTATTTACATTACGACACAATGATGAACACTGGTAGGCAAAACTTGCATTTGTATACGCCATACGCTTGTCTTGAAAAAAGTAAATGCACAATTATAGTACAACTAAACAAACCAAAGATGGGAGTCTACGTGGGACAACGTAACTTACCGAAAAAATAATAATATATGGCAAAAAATGTATAACTACACAAATGATTACCTATATCTATAACACAACCTATGTAGGCAATATTACTGGCAATGTTATGATAAAACATAAATAATAATCATAAACAATTTTAACTGGGTAGTTTTCAGTTTACTTAAAGTGTTAGCAGTTTATAAAGGAATCAATATTTTTTTGTCCTTGTGCCCTGCCAATTTGCCACTTTAAGATACACTTGATATGTAAGGATTTTAAATGTTTCTAACATGAGACAAAGTGCAGAACAAAAGCCCTGCCCTAAACTTTAGTAAATTCCGCGTTATCTTGTGGTGGGCTACGAGCTTGTGCTGGTGGGAAAAAGGTTTCATTCTGGTAGAGCGCCCCTCGAGGTTTGCTTGGAACTTGTGCTCGCTGGGAACCGCTTTGATTCTGGTAGAGCGCCTCTTGTGGTCGATATGATGGCGATTTCCATTTACAGGAGAGAGCAAAGCATACCAATGCAACAACTTAACACAAATTGCAGTAAATAATGAGATTCGCTTTTGGCTACTTTAATTCAAATCCAAAGCTAAAAGTTATTTCTAGCCTACTTTGTTGCTATATTTAATTATAAAAACAATTTTAAAGGTTCGCACTTACCTAAAACGGCAGTAATGCATGCCAGAACAATGGTGGCTACTTTGTATCCTGCCACAACAGACTCCAAATCTGTTAAGATACATTTGACATTTTATTAACATTTTAAACATAATTTAGGCATTTCGCAAGATTTATTATTTCCTGTCTGATTAGTTTTTTCGGAGCATAAGCTTTTCTAAACCAGTTTCAGTGATGTTACGAAATACTTTAGTAATAATTAAAACTAAAATAAACAGTGCTTGAAAATTTTTTTAGAACTTACTTGGCCAGGAGTGCCACTCGGCAAGAACGCTTGCGCATCATTTTACACAACAAAAAACAAAGGAAGCAATGTACCTGGTGGACAAGTTGGTGGTGTCGTAGAAGTTTCTGTGGTTGTTGTGGTAATAGGAGGTTCACTTGTCGTTGATGTTGTGGTGGTAGTGGTTATGGTGGTAGAACTAGGAGTAGTATTCGAGGTAGTTGGTTCAGTAGTTGTAGTTGGGACATTCACAACGGGAACGCCCCTTGTGAATCCATTCACCCTGACAATGTTGGATATCTGGGGGGGGGGGGGGGGGGGGGGGGGGGGGGGGGGGGGGGGGGGGGGGGGGGGGGGGGGGGGGGGGGGGGGGGGGGGGGGGGGGGGAAACAGCAGTTGCGTTGCACATACCTATAAATTTTAACCTGAACCAGCCTATGTCTTATCATATGTGCATAGCTGGAAGACCAACTTAATTCGGTATAACGCTTTAATAGGCCTGTCTTGCAGAGTGTAAACGTAAGCTAGTATTTTCTTAACCCTTATCTTCTTGTGCGTAGACTCAAATGAGTATAAGAAAGGTTTTCGTGGATTCGCAAACACATCATGACATGCAAAACTATAGTTTTTGTGAGGCACAAAAACGCTGAGCTCTTAAAAAGTTTCAAAAATAACTGGACTTAAGTGGATATAAACGGGTGTAACTGACGTGGCCTTCATATCAATGATGATGACATGAGCATTTGCCAAAACGTTAAAAATATAGCATCTCGCTGTTTTTTACGTCTATTTGAGCCGGTATTTTCACCATTACAACCGAACCATAGGTTTGATTCCTGAAGTCTAGGAAGCTTTGGGAAAACGTTTACTTATTAAAAATTAAAAATCAGGTCAAATAAATTTAAAGCCACAATAGAAGTTTGATTTATGCAAGTATTAACTGCTCGGCCTTACCTGACAGATATTTCGTTTTCTGGCAAACCGTTTAACACAATCACGAAATGCTCGTTTAATCCTGCTTCTTGTGGGTGACTAAGATTGCCAATCACCACACTTTCGTTATTAGCAAGCAAACATGATTTAAAATTGGTCACAAAGCAATTAGACCCGTTCAAACTGTAACGAACCTCGTAAAGTGATGCTGCAACGACACAGAAAATTATAGACTTGCTTGTTTGCAAACCTTTGTACACCGATGTGTGTAATATAATGCATCATCAAATAAACAGTATTTTTTTAAACCTGTGACCTACGAAATTATATCCTTTTGCAAAACACACATCGCTATGTTTCTTTTACCTGTTCCAAAATCCAGATCGTCTCCTGGTGCCGTAAAAGTAAGATTGAAGCCCGAACGCAAGTCGGAGATGTCATTTTGCGTCACTTGCAAGTTTAAAACGCGATTAGGTGCTGTTACGTCAGTGGTACCAGTGGCAGCCCTTAACAGTTTGAAAATCGTGTTTCAATATTACGTACCTTCTACAGAAGTCAGGCATTTTACAAATTAGATCAAAAGCTTTGTTTGTCTTACCATAACCTCTGTAATTTTAAAATCTACAAATATTTTCATCATACATTTTTGGAAAAAATCTGAAATCTGAAACGTGGCAGAACAGTTTTAAAATCATGTTTGCACTTTTCTTCTGAACTTATGACTTTTGTAAAGTGGCTGAAAGATTTGTCGACGTAACCCTAAATACTTGCATCTACATTTTAGCCAGAGTTTATAATTTTTCTGAAAATTTAGTATTAGTACCTTGCGACGGGGATTCCCCCTGGTGAGACACTTCTTGTGAATGAACCGAGCTGATTCGCGGGGATCCCAGTGTTTTGTGGCGGAGGTTGATCAGCGTTGTTCGGGACAAACGTGCCTTTATAAAAAAGAGGTTTCAAGAAAATCGTTTGCTACAATAGTTTGATTTGTCCTCTATAAACAGTAGAACCTGCTGTATATATAATTTCTAATTCATAAATATTTACATTAAGATAGTTTTAACAAGCTTATCTTAACAAAGCAAGTATAGGTTTCATTTGTGTCAATCGATACAAACAAACCATTTTCAAGAAGAACTCCAGTATTGAAAGCGGCTCCAGAAGCGAAATTTGAAGATACATTTCCATTTCCAGAACCACGAGCCTCAACCTAAACATATATACGTAATTTATTTATGTTGTTATCCTTAAGAATTGCAATGTATTGAACTTATTCATTGTTTCACTGATTTTGATATTTGTATTTTTTAAACGCCTCACTGAAACGACATTTTTTCTTGATACTGCTACTTCAGGTTGGTGCCTTTTAAAGAACAAAGCTACAGAAAACAAATCAAAACATTAGCTTCACAAAATATTTTGTTGACCAAGAAAAAAAGTTAGAAAACGTTGAAATAGTAACATAATTTCTTTAAATGACATTTTAGCAGCTACTTTGTTTTTGATAAGATTTTTTCTTTATTTATGTAACATCGAGAACTACAATGTCACTATCACGTAATGCGTGACGTCCAATTTGGGTTGGCATGAAAAAGCGGGAGTAAACACCATCAGTGGTTCTGACGTCAAGAGCTGCAAGAAAATTTTTACAAATTTATTCAATACAAATTAAATGTGTTCTTTTCAACCTTCAGCTTTTGCTTAGACTGTGCTACTCATGCAAGCAATGACTGAATGGTTAATAAGAAAGTTGGAAGAGGAAAAATGCAAATTTATTTGATACAAAAATTAATACATGACACTTACGTGCTCCTTTGTCGAACAAATCCAGTGTTATTTGAACTCCGTCAGGTTGGATTAAAATAGCTTTGACGTCAAGATCCAAAACCGGTTGGAACCCGATTGACACCTAACACATGTAACGGAAAAAAAAGTAATATGTATGTTGAATTTGCTGCTGAAAACATTTTGTTAAACGTTAAGCTAATCAATACACATAGTTTGGAAGCTAGAGACATTGTCTGCTGTATTAAATAGCAATAAAAGCGTATCTACACGTAAACTCTTAAAGAAACAAATTATATGGAAAGGTTTTAAAACATTAACAACATCAAGAAATATTAAGCTGTCGCTAATTGAAACAACAACTCACTTTACACTGAACGACAAAAACATCACTGCTTGAACTTTTGTATGCTTTGAATCCGGGTTCAACTAGAACTGGTTGTATCGAGCGACTCGCGGCATAAGATGACACGGTTAATGTGACGGTTTGAGTTTCTGTAGAACTTAAAATGTAATCCCAATCTCCGACCTGAAACAAAAAGTAGGTTAAGTTTGTCTGGGGGCTACGCTAAACGCTACAGATCATTCCAAAGCTCAGCCACACCATATACTGTGCTTTGTTGATTATCCGGGCTAATAATTCGTGAATAATTCAGATAATTCGTGAAGAGTTTTACAATACTAGGAAAGAATTTTTGTCTAAAATTCTCCCATGGATCTG